>CAVNYN010233671.1:11677-22153 GCA_963692815.1 Nyctanthes arbor-tristis
CATGAAAGATTTTCAACGAAAATATGTTCCGTTGTTGACATGTATTCTCTAAAAATAATATTTCTTAACTTTAGAAATTCTCACTCAAATGCCTAGTACATGTTATTCTCTAACTTGAAGTTGTTTCATTCCTTCTAGTAGATCAACGGAACATATTTTCAACGAAAATAAGTTCCGTTGTTGACATGTATTCTCTAAAAATAATATTTCTTAACGTTTGAAATTCTCACTCAAATGCCTGGTACATGTTATTCTCTATCTTGAAGTTGTTTCATTCCTTCTAGTAGATCACCAATTTTATAGCATCCTTATACGCACAACCCTTTCAATATTCATATTCCATTTCCCCCGCGCGCGCGCACACACACACATATAACAAGGATATAATAATAATAATAATAATAATAATAATAATAATAATAATAATAATAATAATAATAATAATAATAATAGAGGCTGCAAAGTGGCCATGCAATAAAAATATAAATGAAGAAATAAAGACATTTTTTTACACCAAAAAGAATAAAAACGTAATGTCATTAGTTTTCAATTAAAATTAAAGAATTTCTGAATTAGCAAACTAAATAATTATAGTTTTTTAAGCATAATAATTATCATTATAAAATACAAAGATCATAAAAGTAAACATATTTTTATTGGTTCTCAATAAAAATTTTTAAGTATGAAAAAGAAATAACAATAAATTTTTTTCTAAAACATAAACACTAATAATTTTTTAAAAACAAAACAAAAGGCATGCTATTGAAACACTAAAAAAATATAAGCACTGACGCAATGAATAAATTAATTAACAAATGTAAACTTAATTCATGACACTTTATATCGTGAGGATGACATTATATAATTACGATATACATGGATATGCCAATTTTTTGTATATATGAATTATCCGATACTGTTTTTAAAATGGACTGAACATAAGTTGAATACAAATTAGGTCGGGAACTAATTAATAAGAGATATTTTCATTTCGTTTTCAAAAAATATTATTTTTAAAAGAAAAGCTAAATTCAAAAAAGAAATGAGCATAAATAATAATAAAAACTGAAAAAAAAAAGATAAAAGGCTGCAAGGTAGCCCTGCATGACACGGATGCCCTGTAGCCAATGGTATTCTACTAGGGATGGCAATTCTGTACCCATTACCCGATACCCGCAGGTACTCGCCCCCAACGGGGCAAGTGTCAAGTATCGGGGCGGGTACGGGGTGAAAAATCTCGCCCCGAAGTCTTATCGGGGCGGGGACAGGTTGTGGCCTCCCCGACCCGCCCGGCCCCGATACCTAGTCTCTTCTTTATTTATTTATTTATTTTTTTTTTGAGAAAAAGAAAATTTTTAGACCCCTGTGAAGTTTCGAACTCAGATGCCAAGGATGGAACTAACATGCCTTTACCGTTTTGCTGAAGATTTTCTTTGTCAAATTTTTTTACTTCATTTAATAGTTAGTTAATATTTTAACTTCCTTAAAATAACAAAATCTAATTCAAAAAAATTAGACAAACCACAAACCCTAGTCTCTTTCAATTTCATATTTTCAATCTGTTCGAACGCCTCCACTCTCCAGCCGACAGTAGCCCAACTCCAGTCCACCCATATTCAGAAATCAGAAGACCTCCGGTCCCCCGTTCGCCGCACGGTGCCTCGCTCTCCGTTCGCCGCACCTTGGCCTCCGTTCGTTGCCGGTTCTGCAGCGCCTTGGGTTCTGTTCACTGCCTGTTTCGCCGCGCCTTGGCTTCAGTTCGCTGCCGGGCCGCTTTTCGCCCTCCGTTCACCGTGCCTTGGCTTCCTTTCGCTGCCGGTGGCTCGCGGTTGTGTTCGGATTCTCCATTGCTCCTTCGAAGCTGCTTTCCGGTACTCCCTCTCCATCGCTGCTTTTCTGTGACTGTTAATCTATTAATTGTTATGGTTATTTGGTTCCTTTTTTGGCATTTTGGACTTAGAATGTTAATTGTGAGTTTGTGACTGTTCTGTGACTGTTCTGTTAATTGTTAAGTGTTATAGTATGTTTATAGGATTTGGACTTAGAATGTTTGATTAACTGTGCTTTGGTAGAATGTTTCAATATTAAGGAATGCTTTTGATAGAATGTTTCAATATTATTAACTGTG
Source organism: Nyctanthes arbor-tristis (assembly GCA_963692815.1). Classification (NCBI taxonomy): domain Eukaryota; kingdom Viridiplantae; phylum Streptophyta; class Magnoliopsida; order Lamiales; family Oleaceae; genus Nyctanthes; species Nyctanthes arbor-tristis. Next base: position 13,806 of record CAVNYN010233671.1, read on the forward strand.
ATTTGGACTTAGAATGTTTGATTAACTGTGCTTTTGATTATTATGCTTTTAACTGTGTATACCAATATTTCAATAAGTTGACAAGTGATGATAATGGATGCGAATGTACTGATGATTACATAAACTAGACATTGACAACTTATTAAAACTTTCTAAAGGTGATACTTGTGATCAATACATGAATTCAAACAAGAAATTCAGTTTTTAGCATCAAATGAGGTTCCAATGCACTTGAAAGGACAAACACAAGTAGGAGTGAAAAATAAGTAGGGCATGAACAATAGAATCAAGAAGGGAGGGGTGGGAAACAAAAGAAAAAGGGAAGTTAAGATTTGAATTTAAGCTTTTTGGTTTTGGCAATTGGCATCAATAATCATGATTGGTTGTTGTCGCTTATGCTGTTTACCCCTTTTAAAGTCAAAGAAAGCTTCTTGAACACTAAGGTGGTTGGTGATTTATACTATTTGTAAGGTCTAAATATGATTAAATGTAAACATATAACTTAACTAGTTTACACTTTGCATCTTAACAGACTTTTGTGATAAAGAAAGCATATTAATAATTGTTAATAATAGATTTGCTACCCCTTTTTATCGTTTCACTAAATTTATATTATTCAACTTAACTAGTTTACACTTTGGTTGATAACAGAACACTAAAGATGTCTAATTAGTAATGTCAGAATAAGTAATTTTAATTTCTTTTATTGCGATGTTACAAGTGATTATTGTATTTGTCTATTTATTAAATCTTATTTTAAATGTATGTTGTACAGGATTCTGTGGCCACCGGGACTTTCACATATAATGACGACGAAGAATGAAGAAAGTTACCCTATCTTATGAATGTTTTCAATGAACAATTAATTTTGTTGTCATGTTTAGACTTATGATTGTTTTAAGCTTGTTTCAATGTTTGTAACACTTTATTTGGGATGTTATTTTTGGACTGTGATGATTTTCTTGTGTAATGTTGGACGTTTCAAGTTTGATGTGTGATGTGTCGTGTGGTTAGATGTTTGAATTTTGATGTGCGGTTGAATGGCATTGATAGTTTGGGCATGATGCATGATAACTAGGATGGCTTTTCATGTAGTTTTAATTCCATTTTTCATCATTTTTTTAGTTATTTCTTAACGGGGCGGGTAATTTGTCTTGTACCCACCCAGAATCTCCCCCGCCCCGTACCCGATTCAATCGGGTACCGGGCGGGGATTCCTTAACGGGGCAGGGACGGGGAAAGGCATACCCACTCCGAACCCGCCCCATTGCCATTCCTATATGCTACATTCCAAGGCAACAGGTTGCCTTGGAAATTTACATATCAATTGCTTACGCTTTCATAGGGAATTCTAATTCTTGTAGTTGGTTGATTTTGTAGCTAAAGCATGTTTCGATGCCATATAGCATTAACACCATTTCAAAGGAAAAAATAAACATAAAGCAAGAATTTCCAAAATAAGCATCTGAAATTTCCCCGCCCCAATTTAAAAATAGACTATTCCTCTTTATATAATATATAGATTAAGGAAAACTCAATTAATGATGTTGGAAGTGTAAAATTTAAGAATATTTTACTAATATATCATTTAATTTATTACTTATTTCACTTTAAAAGTTTTATTTTGTTGCTAATCATATACATTAAATATGGCATAAAACTTAACCAACATTTAAATTACCAAACTTCCGATCTTATGAGACGGACGAAAAACGAATACAAGTCTATCTTATTGGGACGGAGGGAGTATCTATTTAATAATTAATATTAAAAAGTAGTTTCGGAATTTTTATTGTAACTTATTTTTATACGTGTTTAGGAATGAATGATGGAAGGGAAGGAAAAACCAGGTGCTGCTCCTAGAAAGATTTAATAAGAAACAGAATGAAACCAAAACTAAATGGAATCGAGATCAAAGTGTTCTTAACAATAAAATCGGTGGAATAAATTGAACCGAACCCAAAGTTTATGGCTCAATTCTGGCTCTTCAACTACCCAAATGAAATGACTAGGCAATTGATGGTTCTTAGGGTGCTAAAACAAGTGCCTACTGGAAGGAGCCAAATGAAGAGACTTGGAATCCTGTCTCTCTATACTTGACTCTCTAATCACATTTTGGGAAAAAGGGGAAAACCCGAACTGATAAAGATACAAAAGGACTGGAAAATAGTACCTAACCAAGACTATTCACAATCAGGGTTATCTGTTAAAGCAGTTATTTGGTTTTAGATTGAAGCAAACATCAGTAGGTTCAAAAAGGTAACTAGGATTCTAAAATTGTAAAGAAAAATTTTCAGAGGATTATGATAAGCTTTAGACTATGTTAGAAGAACTAATTACTGAAATTATAACAATTTAAGCAAAGAATTCGAATCAACACATGACAATAGAGATGGTAATAATCAAGGAGAAGTCTTACTGACTAAATTAAAGGCCCTTCTCAATCTAATAACTATTCTTCAAATAATGCTAACAAAAAAATGACCATTTTTTAGCTTTAGATGCTTATAAAATGGCCATTTTACCCTCACTGCATGAAATACAAGGAAACAAATACAAAAGACTTCCAAAAAAAAGATCCAAAAGATTTAAATAAAAAAATGAAAGAGTATGTTGTCATCTCCAACTAGTTACTCCTACCCTACACAAAGCACTACCACCATCACTAGTTCTGTCGGCATTTTGTGGTTGGTGGGTGGGGTGGGTGCATCCACTTAAATTGCCTCCGACCACAACCAATAAGGGGGTTATAATTACATATTTAGGTTTGAATTTGAGTGGGTTCCGACCAAAAGTGACTACGACAGTAGCGGTGGTGCAGTTAGGTAAGCGGGTAGAAAAGATAATACATTAATCAATGTATGTATATAAGTTGTATGAGGTTTATGAGGTTGGTGAACAATATGCAGATGAATATCTACAAGTGTGTGAAAAAGGTAGAGAAATGAAAATAGATTTTTTATAATTTTTGTTTTTTATTTTTGTATTTAAAGAAAATGTGAAATTGACTTTTAAGAAAAAGTGAGGAGTGAAAATGGATGAAAAATTGTCCACAGGGACCTTTTATCTATATTTTTGAAAGGTTAGGGGGGCCGACAAAAGATTATGGACAAAATTGTACTTTTTGCAAAAGTTGGGAACTTTCGTGAAGTTAACCCTATTCAAATCATACCCACAACATTGACATGTCTTTTACAATAAAGGCATTCCTTTATTCAAATTTTGCAGCACAGTCATCTCTAAGTCCTCCATCTTAATTATTAAATAAACCTGCTAATTATTTATATATATATATATATATATCTTTTCGAACAAGCACAAAGAAAGCTTTAAATAGGTTCAAGTTCCTATATCTTCGTACACAAATGCTCAAGTTCGTCCAATCATTCACAAGACACAATCAAAATTCATACATACACAAATGCTCAAGTTCGTCCAATCATTCACAAGACACAATCAAAATTCATACAAATAAAAATTAAAATAATATATTTTAAGGGCAAAAAATAAAAAAAAAAAAAAAATTGCAAAGGTACTTTGACATTATTCTAGGCTCTATCAGTTTGTGGTTGAATACCCAAAACATATACTGCATATGTTACGGATGAAAGTAACTATTCTATTATTTTCACATGCAAGCAATACAAATAAAGCAGAAACCTGGTAAAGCATTATATGAAATGAAATGATTCAAGAATAATTTTCAGCGTAACTGCATAAGATTCACGTTGAATAAAAATAGTGAGAACATGGATTCAAGGTGTTTGGTTGAATAAAAATAGTGAGAACATGGATTCAAGGTGTTTGGTTCAATGCTATGTAAATCTTCTGAAGATTTGTATTAGCAAACATTCTTCCATGTTGTGTAATGTCTATGCCACACGAGTAATGATCTAATACTAGACGACTGGCGGCACTCATCTGCTGATAGAAAAAGAAAGAGAAAAAAGTATAATAATGATTTTTCTTTCCTATATGAGGCATTGCGATGCACGTGATACTAGGACTTATTTGAAAATGCTTTTCAGAAAGTTGATCAAAAGTTATAGCCTGTAGGTCCCATGAAGTTTGTAGCTAAATTAAAACATTTCAGCATTTATCAAACAAGGGCTGTGACTAGAAATGCAATAACAATTGAAAAAAGACTAATACCTGATATTTGAAGCTTCAATTCTTTTAAATCCGAGTGCATTTAATGTCGTCTTCAAATGTCACTGGAGGATGACGACCTTTTAATTGATTTAGCACGCTTTCTATTTGCACACAGTTGCATCTTCTCATTTTTAAATTCGAAAGCTTGGGCATTGCTCTGCTGCCCACATCCCAATTCTCCAAGAAATGCAAGGTCGAGAGCTCTAGATGTTTGAGTTCCATGAAACTAGATTCCGAACAATTCATTTTCTTTCCTATATACGCATTGTCTTGCAATACTAGCACCTGCAAATTTGGGAGCTTGCCCAAAGTTATCATAGGGTCTTCCTCAAGTTGAGAGAGATCGGAAGAGCGTCGTGTAGGTCATGCTTGAAGTGATTTTATAGTGTGGTGGCAGCTCTTTAAGATGCCCATCCATATGTAGGGTATGAAGAATCTGACACTCCAGTAGATTTCTGAAAACAAGATGCCTTTCTTCTCCATAACAATCAAAGTTTCTGACTTTGATGGAAAGAATCAAGTCTCTTTTAACCAGTGACACGACCTCCAGGCAGCTGACAATTTGCTTAAAATCCTCCAGTATCCCTTCAGCAGTCCCTTCAACAGTCATAGACAGGTGTCGAAGTTTTGTCATTTCAAAAAGATCAACCAGACTACAAACCCTAGGATTAAAGTTTTCAAGTATCATAAGTTCATTCAAACTGCCCAAATCTAATGTACCATTAGTAGGAGTCTGAAACATGAGTGGAAGATACAGATAACCCAGTTTTTCCATTTTCCACAAGACATTGGGGATGATTATTTTATTTGAAACTCGTAGGTCAAGACCTTCCAAGAATGACAAGTGACCAATTGATGATGGCAAGAACTTCAAATTACATCCCTTGAAACTCAGATACCTTAGGTAGATTAGCATTGTCAAACCCTTAGGTAGACCTTTCTTTTGAAAGTCAATACGTTCGAAAGTTAGAACTCTCAGCATTTTGAACTTCCTCAGATCAGAGAGTCTTTGAGGAAATCTCCAGTTTATCAAATGATCATGCAGATTTAAGAGCAAAAGTGACCGAAGATGATTATCGATTTCATTACCGTAATCATCAGCAACAGATCCATCATTTTGATTGCGTAAATGTAGAGCGATCCTACGCGCACATTTTCTGATTGAAAGGAAGGAAGAGAAATTTGCTCTTGTTTGACTACATAGACCAAAATCCATGACTTTGAAGAAATATTCTTCGCCCTTCCATAAGCAGTGATCTTGCATGTTTTCATGAACCCAACAAGATTTGTATTTTCTCAATGACGTTGTCTCTTCTTCGACCTTGACCATTCCCCTTTCTACCAGTTCACCCAAATATCTTTCTGCTATATCCATTATAGTCTCATTACTTTGTCAGACGTGTGCTCTTCCGATCTGCCTTCTGCCATCCATAGAAGAGACAAGTGCTCCACTTCTATCTTAAAATCTTTTGGGAATAGTCCTAGATAAAGAAAACACGGTTTCAAGTGATATGGTAAATCATTGAATCTTAAAGCTGAATTTGATAGTTCCAGTAAAACTTTATCATCAGGTAAGCCTCTGCTTAGTAATGACTTGGTATACTGAAGCACCATCTCCCATTCACGTGAGGTATGCTTTGTTGCTAAAATATTTCCAACTGCATCTATAGCCGATGGTAAGCCTTTGCACACTTCTAATACTTCATCATATATATGATATTTGAATAAATTGTCTCCTGCATATATTGTCAAACAATTATTAAGACCATCTAATTGTATTCCAATCATTTTTCAAACAATACCCTGATTGCAGATCATTTATAATATCTTTGAGACAAACTCCTCAAAGAAGCCCTCAAGCTCCTCTACCTCTATTTTACTAAATCAACCTAAACTATATAAATAAATAACCATCAAGGGGTTGCGGCCGCATCAAATTCAATTATACAGCCGCATAGAAGAGAAGATTTAGAGACTGCATACAAGGCATGAGGCGGCCGCATGACATATAACTATGCGGTCGTACAATTTTCTGGCGCTGAAGAATTTTATTTCCTTATTATTTAAACTGGATTCTTATATTAGAAGATGTTGTGCACTTTTATGACTTTTGTAGGGCTTGTCCCCTTATAGAGTTGAGAATTGATAACTTTGGTACTCAATACATTCCTCATTGGAACGACACTTGTACTCATAAACCACATTATTGCTTTTTCAACCCATGCACTTGTGGATTTTCATTATTATTTTGTCATAACATTGCACTATGTTAGGAGAAAACTTAGTCATATAGGGTAAGAAACAACCTATTGCGATGAGATCAAGTGCGACTTCCGATCTCTTTAGAGCTATGGCACACGGAATTTGTGAGCTATTATGGTTAAAAATCATTCTTGGAGATTTGAGAGTCAAATGGCATGGAACAATGAGACTTTATTGCGAGAACAAATCTACAATCAGCATACATACTCCGTTCTAACGTGATCAGGCTAAATATGTGGAAATTGATCCACAGTTATAAAATAAAAGCTAGGTGGTAGATTGATATGCACAACATATGTCTTAACGAGTTCAGAACTGCAGATATCTTTATTAAGGGTTTAGACAATCCTATGTTTCAGACAATCAAAAACAAGATGGGAGTGAGGGACATCTACCATCTAGCTTGAGGAGGAGCGTTGAAAAATTCAAATTTGAGTTTTGATATCTGTTAAATATTTTCTTGATAATCATGTTTAGTCGTCTAGTCTATTCTTAGTACGATTATATTCTGTCAAATTTAGTATATTTTCTTGATTATGATCCATGATTAATAGGAATCAATAGGATAGGAATACTCAGAATAGTTCATTCTTTGTGTATAAATTCTGTAAAAATCCTTCTATTGTAAACATGATAGTTTTGCCTGTACAATATTCTCTACAAAAACTATATTGATATATCCTAATACATAGAGGTAGGCTTATATATGTTCCTCATTAGATGCTGAATATGTACGCTTATGAACTTGATGTGATATGAGAGATATGAGTCCAAATCAAACTATGATGCTTTGGAGTGGCTTCACCGCCGTTTTAACCATGTGAACAAGACACGACACGGATATGGTATAGTATTCCTAATTCATACAGGATTCTTCAATTTCAATCAGACATGGCAAGTTAGGGTGGAAGAATTTAACGGGATGACTTATGAGAAGAAGCACAAGAAACTAGCATCTATAGGTGGAATAAGCTTCGAAGTAGCATCAGATTCATGTGAAGGAGAAGATCCACCACAATTTGAAGAAGATCGGAAGTTGAGGAAGAAGAAGAAAAAGAGCCATTGTTACCTGGCGGGTGTTATCCTAATTGCTGGTTGTGGACTAACCTTTGTATTTGAATCTGGGCCAAGTTATGGCTAGAGCTACAGTTTATTAAAACCAAAATGCAACAGATTTTTTTAAGGGCTTTCTTGACAAATATAAATATTCGTGATGCATTAAAAAATTAATGTTATTAAACTTTTTTTGGGAGAAAATCAGACGTGTGCTCTTCCGATCTTACGTCACAAGTCACATATTTACTATTGGTTACAAAACCCCCGTCACACCGCCATTGCACTACTAGTCATCGACCAGTCATAATTTAACTCCAACAAGTCATAACTCAACCCCGACAAATCACAACTCGCCTCCTGTAAGTCGCAGACACACTCTGACCAATCACAATGACAGCTTCGTCGAGAATCGTCAGTCACAATATCGCTATCACACCCCCACACTTGCTACCAAAGTCACTCCAGTGAGTCACAAATTGCCGCACAAATTTCAGCAGCACAAATTTCAAAAAAAATAAAGAATAGAAAATACAAATTTCAAAGCTAATTCAAACCCTAATTTGAAGCCCCAAATTTCAAACCTCAATTCAAACTCTAATTTAAAGTCCCAAACAATTTGAAAACCCTAATCAAATCTGAAAATCAGATGAGAAAATGGATTTGTAAATCGATTTAATTTTCAAATCATCCAGCGAAATCAATTTCCAATCAAAAGACCCCAAAATCGAATCCCCAATTTCGAAATCAAACAAAAACCCTAGCCATCACACAGTTGCATTGTTGATGTGGCGGTGGTGATGTAGGGAGGGAGGGAGAGAGATTTTTAGCCTCTTTTTTTTTTTTTTTTTTTTTTTTTGGGGGGGGGGGGGGGGGGGGGG
>CAVNYN010233673.1:0-33364 GCA_963692815.1 Nyctanthes arbor-tristis
GTACAACAGAATTGTAATTAGTTACCAGTACTTAGAAGAAATTTTTATCCAACAATACAAACTAACAAAAACACATGCATCATGTAACTTTTTGTGATTGATAGGCATTCTTGGCAAAATGGTGCAATATCACAATGGCTGATGCAAAGTTTCTTGGTTAACAGTCCTTTCATTGAAGTTTTCAGCCACTTTCATTACAAATAAATGGTAAAAAAGTCATTTTATAACTTTCTAAAAAAGCAGAATTAGATTAAAGAACAATCACACATCAAGAAGACAAGTAGCATAAAATATAAAAAAATACATAGATCACATACTGCCTTAGCCTCCTTGTACTCATTTACAGCTTTGTGTGAAGCATATGAAAACCTAACATCAGGTCCCAATTCAGGAACAATGTAATGGCTGCAATAACAAACAGAGAAAAATTGTTATCAGTAAATAAATAAATAAAGCATCGTTTTTAAAGGTGAAAAGACGAGATCTCGTGGATTACTTACTAGTTGGTGTCAAACCACTTGGTCATTTCCATAGCTGGCACAGAGGCATTTCCTCTGGCCATGGAGAAGTAAATGTCAAAACCAATCTCATCACCGCTCCAATTGTACCTTGGGGGTACGGCACCGAGCATTGCAGTTGTATCAAGCACCTGATCATAGTATGCAAATGTGTTGCTGGGAATATACTTAATACCAGCATCAGCCATCTGCTTCCAGATGGAAGCCCTAAGGTCAGCCGCCAACTTTTCCAAGTCCTCAGCACTACTCTTGCCATCCCAGAAAGATTCGAGCGCAAATTTCAGCTCTCTTTTTGGGCCCATACGGGGATACCCGACAATGTGAGATGCCATTTTTCTGCTCCAAACAAATTCAATAAATCACCATTAGACCACTGGTTTTCATTGTGAAATCAATAATGCATTGATAATTCAAATTATGGAGTTTCTTCTTTAATGTGTAAGTAACCCATACTATTTCTATGATTGTAACTTGCATACAGGTTTAATCAGATCTACCAATATGAGAATTAAAGCATTCAAGATCTCAACTTAGAACAATGGCACATGCTTAAAACATGGAACTGAGACAGAATGCAGAAGGACTGATTAAATGCAGATCCAAAATAATCAATTCAGATTCAGATCAGACCGAGTATCAATGAAATCTAGATCTACTAGTTTCCACCTCCCTGGACCCCGGATCTGCCCTTCAAAATTCACTTGTACCACATCCATCGTACAAAACCACTGCAACCCACCACCCGCCACCGAACCATAAGCATTTTAGATGCCAGATTAGGAATTTTGCAATCATCACACAATAAAATAGAGTACGTAATTTAACAGTAATGCTTGCAGTGCAGATTGGACAATATACATGGAACGCCACTCTAGAGAACAACGCGAGAAAGAAAAGCTTCTTAATTCTTACCAAATAGATCTAAGCAGAATGAAGGACAACTTTCAAAAGGGTGGTTCAGGAACTACAAATTAAACTAAAACTAAAAAGGGCTATACAAAAACTACAAATCTAACACAAAAAACACTAAACAGGCTAAAAAGAAGTCGAACCCAGATAGAGGAACACACAGTTTATCAAAGTGAAGCAAATAAATACACGAAATGAGTGGTGGAGTAAAAAACGCAGAAAAGCACAAAAAAGGCCGCACCTTTAGGAAAAAGAGGGATCGTAACGACACTCGTATAGCTATAGATGGAGAAGAGAGAGATAACGCGAGTTAGGAGAAAGAATGAAGGAGATTATTTATAGCGGGAAAAGCGGTTGGATTTTTCTTAGTGCTAATACACGTGGCCCTGTAATTAGTGGTTGGGCTTTGAACTCAGAGCCCGACCTGTTTTTATAGAAAACTTATGAAAATGTAACGTCGGAGATGGGAGTATGTTACATTTTTCTAAAGGCCACTAGACTTTAGGGCAACTTTCAATTTACCTATTCGACTTTCAAATGTGTTTGGCAACAACTTAAAAAGTTTAAAATTAAGTCTTGTTTCAATTTTTCACAGGTGACATCAATTTTTTTATTTATTTTTTATTTACAATTGGAGAGACTTTGGGAAAAAATATAGACTCGAACACAATATCTTGTCTGGGTAAAAATTACACTTTACCACTTGGAGTATCACTCTTGATTTGACATCATTTTTTATTAGTTTGTCTTTTTAAAAAAATAAATTCAAAAAAATGAATAAATAAAATAATATCACATCGCAAAAATTGAAATTATATAAAAAAATTTAAATTGTTGTCGACTACTAAATTTAATATCACATGCTCACTTTTAATATTTCTCTGAATTCCTCTGAGTATGGGTATTGTATTGACTAACAAGAGCGCAAATTTGCATTTTAGAAATGAAAATCATGCTATTCACGTGTTGTAGGTTGAGATATGATGACCTCATTTGAAAATCTACTTTTTATACTTCGTTAGTTATATCATTTCTTTGAACTCTTGCGTTTCTCTCCGTTAGAGTCATAAATTTAATGTATCGAAACGTTAAAGCTTAGTTGGAAGTAGTGGAATAGAGAGACTAAAATTCTAAACTTGCGGTTTTTCTTATAGACATGATCGTTGCATAAATGGACAATTAATAATAGTAATTTTGATTGACATATTTCCGGCCATAAAAGAAAATTAGCATGTTACTTTTCGAAGAACCTTGTCCGAAAAGTATTTTTTTCAAAGAATGCGTGGAAAGAAATTAGACAAATTATAGAAAATTTGAAAAATGCTAAAATTTTTATGGTTAAGTTAAACTCAAGTTTGAAGGCAAAATTTACAAGGAAGGAGAACTGAAGTAATATGTTTGTCACATATTAAATTACATTAATCTTCGTATTATTATATACTATATAGTTTCACTTTGATCTTTTTCTCGTACCAAACTATTGATCTAAAAATGAGAAGAAGAACCATTGTAGATCAAATAGAAAGCGAAAAAAGATTTTAGTGATAAATCAGGAGAAAAAAAAATTGGGGGCTGATATGTAATTTGCTCAAAATTAATTATTTGGATTTCACCAGCTAAATAAGGGTTAGCCGCGGTTGGTGTATGGCACGGGGAAAGTGATGGGTTGTTATATTTACTACTACTTACCGACTTAGGAACATTCCAATCCAGGAGTCGGCAATCGATCAGCCGGTTCTGTTTCGGACGGGAACTGGAACCAAACCAGACAAAATTAGTTCTTAAGCTGGCAAATTGAAATTGAACAGGTTTGCTTTGGTTCGTCGATTCAGGCAATTTAACTGTCAGATCGGAAAAAGATGGTTTTTTTGGGCAACTGACGGGTTCATGTGAACCAGTTGGTTTTTTTAAACCAACCAAACCAAGTTGGTTTGGTCGATTTAGTGATCCAGCTCGGTTGGAACAGCTTTTTTACCCACTCTTATTCCAATCCATGTTTATTACTCTATCCGTCCCAAAAAAATAGTCCACTATTCTATTTTTGTCTAGTCCCAAAATGATAGTCTACTTACCATATTGAACATGTATTTAATGTTTCATTTTCATGTGTGCCCCTAATTAATTATTATTATTCAACTACTTATGTATTGAAAATGTTTTAACTAATTAATGACACACGGGTATACATGAAAAAATAAGGAAAAATTAAATGTTCCAACCACATTACTTATAAATCTTTAATCCACATAAAATTACCTATTGGACTATTTTTGTAGCACAAAGGGAGTACTTTGGGTATTTTAGAGTATTTTTGTTTTTATAATACTAATCAATATAATGTGGTGTAAAAAATTTAAATTTAGGTTTTCCTTGCCAAGTCAAATAATATTTAAAAAAAAAAACTATTTTAGCCCCTGATTTAACTATTTCTCATATTCTTTTCCCTTTTTCCCCAATTTCCCACAAACATTAGAATAGTTATTTACATGATTTCCTTTTTCAGGTTAATTGATTAATGTTATGATTTTCAAGAAACTAGTTTTTCACCCGTGCATTGCACGGAGAGAATAATTCCAAAATAATTTAATTTATTATAAGGATTTGAGAAATTAGATGCCTACACTTTAAAAAAGTCAAAAAATTGATATCGTAGTATAATATCTTATATTTAATATTTATTTAAGAAGAAGATTATGTAGACGGATAGTTCCTTCTTTTTAATTTTATTTTTTAAAATTGTTAATTATTAACAATTATATTTTATTTTTTATTTTTGTAAGCTATAGCTATATTTTATTTTAATTTTTTTAGTGTGATATAAATGGACATAGGAATAAGATAAGATAGAATTATGAAGATAAGATAACTCAAAAATTTTAAAAATTACACAAAAAGAAAATTAAAAATGGATATAGAAAACATTTATCTCATTGATTACTACATTTAGAAACAAAAATACCAAATTATCCCTACTTCTAGAAAAAATAGAGGGAAAAGCGTGATAAAACCTTACCGCAGCACCTCTCATTTAATTAATATATAAATATCGCCTCAGTCCTTGCTTATATATTTTTTATTTTTCTTACCTTTTTGTCTTCTACTTGTTATTTGTATGTGATTCAATTTTAATTGTATATACTAGTGTGGCTTATGTATTATTAAATTAGATATGTTGAATAAAATAAATGATAAATAATAGTGAAAACTATTGCTTGATTTGCTTCTATAAACATAGTTGATTGAAAATGTAAAAATAAGACACAGAATATATTAGAAGACCTACTACTGAGTCATACAAAATTGTAATATTTTCTACCATGTATAGCGGGAGATGAAGACTATATAAGCTAACTACATATCAAATCAATATATTCAATGCTCAAAATTGAACAAATTCCACAAAATCTGTTAAAATTCATAAATCTCACCAATTTTATAATTTCATGAGAAGTTCATAAATAGTAAATCTTAAAAAGTCCATTAATTCCACATTGTTCAAAAGAGTTGAGTTGTTTTCTTAAAAAAAGTTACTAATTTTTAAAATAAACCTGAATAACATTGACAAATTCATTTCATTCGGAGATGTTTAGATGCCCAAAGTATGTGAGATGAAAAACCTACATATTTTTTTAACAAGTGCAATAGAAATGCATTATAACAATACGAATGTGTAGGTAACTATGTTAACAGAATGCGACACAAGGTAAATAATACTAGTACAAATTAACTGTACAATTAAAAAAACCCACTCACAGTTAGTGAGACTCAAACGTGAATCCTTAAAGCTTCAGGAGTCACCTATCTAAACAGGCCAAGCCGCATTGATTGCACACCTGCACATTTGAACATTAATTAGCACTAGTCTTCCCTACACAAGTGTTGTCTTTTCCTTATGATAGCTAATAACTCATGATGCCACCTAATAATCATTCAAAGGAAAATAAGGCATTCATATAGGAAAAGTAATTTGTAAAAACTAGTTGACAAATAAAGTAAATATTATGTCTAGATGCAAAAAACCACATAAAGTTAGCAAAATATATTCTCATTAATTATATATATTATTACATTTTTATACTTCAAAATAATTTTTTAAATTTAGTCGAGAATCCCTATTTTCTATTCTGATTTCTTTTTGAGTTATGTTATATTTTACTTGATCACTTAACCGGTTATTTACCATTAATGGAATATGATATTACACACACACCCCTACCTACCTTTACCAAGTGTTTTGAGAGTTGAAATACAATGTTAAGAGGTCGCCAAAAAGAAATACAATAGTAAGAAGACATACATACCCCCTTACCAAGTAACTCAACAAGAAAAGGCTAGCATTACTCTCTCCTTTTTTGAAAAATTCATTAATAATAATAATAATAATAACAATAATTGTTGAAAAGAAAAAAATATTCAGTACCACCGCGGCTTGCCACCAAATTGTAGTCAAGCAATGAGGGAAAAATAAATGGATATCTACACCATCTTTTTCAATAACCACACCACAATTTTGAATTTTTTTCTTATTTACTAACAAGGACAATGATTAGATGACTTAAATAACCTTTTTTATATAAATTATTTTCTTAAATCTATTTATTAATTAAATGAAAGGAGCTGTAGTAGCTTTGTACCACAGTTTTCCTGTTAAAAAATTTGTTAATAAAATCGTTTTAGACATTTTATTTCATATTGCGGAGATCGGATATTCTGAATTTTTCAATTTTTTAAATTTTTTTATGCACTATTGTCTTATCTATTTACCACTTTGAAATAAGATTCATTATTAAATTTAATAACTAATAGATAATTATCATCATTAAATTGTTTAAATTATAGATAAATTTGATTATCTAATTTTCTAATATATCTTGAATTAATAGAAATTAAACATATATATATCATTAGTTTAAATTAATTAAAAATTATAATTGTAATGTTTTCTTAATTTTTCTATGTATAAATGAATATTAATAATTATGACTATTTTATATATGATTATTTTTATATATTATTAATTTATATAATCTTTTTACGATGTGACTTATTGGCTTTGAATAAGAAATATTTTTACAGTGTAAGTAACTACCAATTAGCAATTATTTCGTAGGATGTCATTATCTAAATTAGTGCAAAAAATAAAATAATATTTATTTGCGTTAACGATAACAATCATGTTAAAATTTATTGTCAACTATAGTTACCTTAAAATGACAAGAAAAAAATTATATTATTATTTTGTTAATATTAAAAAATTAATTATTCCTTATTGAGTAGCATAACCTTATAAAAATTAATATTATTATTGTTCTCGTACAACACACAAGTGAGAATTTAATATACTATAAAATGAAAACCTAATCTAGTTGTTATATTCACCACAAGCAAGAACCCTAAATTACTTTCTTAATACACCACGATTAAAAACCCCAACTCCTTTTACATTTCTGTGCGATGGAAGAGAAAAATACGAACGCTATTGAAACTGAATACACATGCGACAAAGTTGGATAAAGTCTTGTTTTCAAGGCTCCGAATCGGTCAACATTTAGCCAAAAACTAATCATTGTAGATTGCTAAATCTAACAACCCTTGTGTTGGGCAATCGGTTTTTATAAACTAATCGGTTTTATTGTCACATCGTAAGTAGACCATTTTAAAAAAAAAATGTCAAAAATTACGAATAATCATATGCATTTTTTGAATTTTTTCAAAAAAGAAAACTACTCTAATAAAATGATTCAACATAGGAATTTATAAACCAATAAAACCTGTTACGATGAACTCTCAAAATCACAAGCTACAAACAATTGTTCAAACTTCAAGATGAGAAAAGCATCATCCTAATATCTTATTAGAACACACAAAATTACTACTGCATTACATTAGATACGTGACCCAATAGCCATCGTTCAAGTGCAATTAACCATACAATACGAATAAAAAGAAAAAGAAAAGAAAGATGTTTTTACACACACACATATATATATTCTTTTTATACGTAATTATTATTAATTCTTCCTTCTCACAGCAAGGGGCAGAGGAAGATCCACATATGTTGCCCACACACCTGATCACCAAAAATAAATAAATAAACAAATAAAAAAAATAGAAGCAATTAAGCAATTGCAACTTGAGACTTCAAGAGTCGATTTAATTAGAATCGTAACAATGAGATGTGTTACAATATGGCCACTAGTGTAATCAACTTTGATCGGGAAACACCGGTGTCCAATTATAGAGACCCATCTGTATTTATACAGCGCCTGACCTACATGCAAGTCATGTTCCTCCAAATATAACTACTGAAGGAGAAGGCGAACGTCCTAATAAAAACCCAACATTATAACATTAAGATTTACATGGTATGTGCTGTTAAATCATTTCTATTTGTAATTTGACGCATTACAAGTATATTTCAATAGTAGAAAGTTGAAAACTAGTATTTGAATAGTAGAATAATGAACGGTCAAAGTTGAAAGCATACCCTTAATCACTATCGCTGCTGCTGCTGTCACCATGGTGATCGCGGCCGTGTTCGTGCTTCTTTTTCTTCTCTTTCTTCTTCTTCTTTTCCTCCTCCTTATTATGGCCATGTTCACCACTTTCTCCATCATGAATCTTTTCTTTGATCCTCTCAACTAGCCCCTCCTTGTGCTCAGCTTTGTGCTCGCCTCCATATCCACCGTGTTCTGGCTTGTTCTCGCCGCCATATCCACCGTGTTCTGCCTTGTGCTGGCCGCTATATCCACCATGTTCGGCCGGCTTGTGCTGTTCTTCGGCCTGGTGTTTGTCACCCTCCTTTTGACCTCCCATCCCTAGTTTCTCTTCTATCTTCTGAATAATACCTGCCATTTTTTTTCCTTCTTCTCTTTCTGATATTTCTCTCACTGAAACACGAGATACAAATGTCAATTATGATATATGTCTGATGATCAGAGACGTTGAAATATTGGAGATGGCGGAACCCTATTTTTATAGACTTATCATCCATGTTTCTAGAAGAGAAAACTAAATATTATCTTTAATTAATAACATTATCTATGTAATTCAAAACTGACATACCCAAATTTGTCCTAGGACTTTTTCAAAATCTACTCAGCATATCACATCACATGGGAAGTTTTGTTATAAAATTACTTTTAAAGGGATTTTAGAGCGTATGCTCTATATTGTGTCTTAATATTGAGTTGAATTTGACAATATTGCATTTATCGACTAATGTTACAACATTACTACTAGTCTCTGTATAATATTTATTTTCATGATGATGAGTTTAGATATTGATGTTATTTATTTATATTAATTATTTTTAGATATCAGTGAGACACCACAACGCGACATTTTGGACTAAGTTAATTAGGGTCACAAAAGACTTGTGATAAAAAATTGTCCACCACTTGACAGATGCCCATGAAGTCGTTGTTGATCTTTTTAATGTAGATCAGACTTGTGATGAAAAATTGTCCACGACAATGCCCATTAAGTCGTAGATGATCTTTTTAATGTAGATCTCTTCTTCGATGCATAGAAAGTGACGGTGATACAGATAT
Source organism: Nyctanthes arbor-tristis (assembly GCA_963692815.1). NCBI lineage: Eukaryota > Viridiplantae > Streptophyta > Magnoliopsida > Lamiales > Oleaceae > Nyctanthes > Nyctanthes arbor-tristis. Next base: position 8,981 of record CAVNYN010233673.1, read on the forward strand.
ATATATATATATATATATATTTTGCCGACATAATTGCCTTGAGTGCTTGCTTATTATATTCGATCGAATGACCAACTGCCTAACCATACTATTTTTATTATTTTTTTATCAGTTAATGAATATTAGTTAATCACTCTGTTAATTTAAGGATACATTAATTATTTTTTTTATTTTTTGAAGGGAATTAAGTATTCATTAATTAATCTAATTATTACGAGTCGTTTAATTAAGTTTTTTTAATTTTAAAAAAACACTGTTTTATTTATTATATAACAAGAGAGATATATATGAGGAGAGGGAAATTAATAGAAGAGTTAATGTGATTTGTATTCAAAATCTCTTATTCAAAACTTGAGTATTAAATTACTGTATCACAATTCAGACCACTGAAAATTCTAAATCAACACAAATTTTTATAAATCTTGACCTACCTTCTCCAACTTACATTTTTTTGAGAGATCTATTGCAAGCAATAAGAAAAGACAATACGAGGCAGTAATACTCAACTACTCAACTAACTCAAATTTGCCTCAAAATTTTATGGAAGAGCCTTTTTTGAGAGGTAGCACTTGATTCAAGAAAAAAGTGATAGACTATGATGTTTGTACAATCTCTATATATATAATAAGAATATATATAATCTATATATTTATATATATATATATAAAAGAGAATAGTTGCTTTTCCAGCTCATTTTCTAGCTTTATAAAATTTCTGGCTCTGTAAGATTTCTGGCTCTATAAGATTTCTGATGACATCATTTAATTCTTTCTTCTTGTATTTTTTTATCTTTTTTTTTAAATTGTTATGCTAATTTATTAAATGATATTCACTTTTCTCTTTATTGACTCATATCTAATTATCAATTCACGGTAATTTCTTTAACCAACTATTTTGAACTAGAGATCTGTCACTTATCAAATCGAACACGAAATTAATTGAGAGTTCTATTTGAAAAAAAAAGCAAATAATAATCTTTATAATTCGAAAATACATGCATAGTACGTCTCTAAACGAATAAATTTCTAAAAATATGTAACCTTATTGTAAATTTCAATTTGTAATGATCTTTGAAGAAATTTTTATATGGTTATTGTAGTGCAATAATTAAATTTGATTTTTTTAAAAATTATAGTACTCCAATTTACAGATTCTACAATTAATATAAATATGATAGAGTGATTATAAAAATTTATGTCTCATAATGCTAATATATGACTCAGCTGGCTGTATAAATTAATAATTTATTAAATTTTTATATAGACATTTGTTATTAGAGTATTTCTAAGTAGACATGTTTATCTGATATGAATAACTGATATTTGATAGTTAGCGAATATGAATTAGTTGTTTATATGCAAGTGGTGAATTTCAAGACCCACAATTATCCAATATATAGTTGACAACTAAACATCACTTTTTCATATCAGATAAATATGTCTCTCTAGAATTAGTACGATTATTATTACTTTTAGATCTCGTACAACGCAAGGCTGAGAAATCTAGTAATATATATATACATATAATAAGAGAATAGTTGCTTTTCCCGCTCATTTTCTAGCTTTATAAAATTTCTGGTTCTATAAGATTTCTGGCTCTATAAGATTTATGGTGACATCATTTAATTCTTTTTTTTTGTATTTTTTTATCTTTTTTTGGAAATTGTTACGCTAATTTATTAAATGATATTCACTTTTCCCTTTATTAACTCATATCTAATTATCAATTCACAGTAGTTTCTTTAGTCAACTATTTTGAACTAGAAATCTGTCACTTATCAAATCGAATACGAAATTAATTGAGAGTTCTATTTGAAAAAAAGGCAAATAATAATCTTATAATTCGAAAATACATGCATAGTACGTCTCTAAACGAATAAATTTCTAAAAATATGTAACCTTATTATAAATTTCAATTTTTAATAATCTTTGAAGAAATTTTTATATGGTTATTGCAGTGCAATAATTCAATTTGATTTTTTTAAAAATTATAGTACTCTAATTTACAGATTCTATAATTAATATAAATATGATAGAGTGATTATAAAAATTTATGTCTCATAATGCTAATATATGACTCAGCTGACTGTATTAATTAATAATTTATTAAATTTTTATTTAAAAATTTATTGACATTTGTTATTAGAGTAATTCTAAGTAGACATGTTTATCTGATATGAATAACTGATATTTGGTAGTTAGCGAATATGAATTGGTTATATATATGCAAGTGGTGAATTTCAAGGCCCACAATTATCCAATATATAGTTGACAACTAAACATATCACTTTTTCATATTAAATAAATGTCTCTCTAGAATTAGCACAATTATTATTACATTTAGATCCCGTACAACGCACGGGTGAGAAATCTAGTAATAATAATAATAATAATAATAATAAAGTCTAATAGAATTTTTCCCGCCTTTTCTGCTTATGTCATTAATGGTGTCATTTTACTTTTTTTTTTTAAATGACAATTTATGTCATGTTTATGATTTTGTTTTCCAATTTTTTTATGGAAAATTATATTGTATTTAGTTACTGGTATCTCTCTCCTGAATTCTTAAACTGGATGCTCCTTCCACGAATCTTCCTTCTCAGCTCTTCAGTAATAATTGTGAATCCATGCATACTAAAATTATACTCTCTAATTGATCTGAATGCCCAAATTGAACCATAGATAAAAAATTGATTTTTAAATAGATAAAAATCTCTTTATAATGTAACAAAATAATGATAAATCTCTTTACTCGGTTTCGTCACAAATTAATATTTTATTGCTATCATCACGTTGAGTATTTTTTCTATTTCATCATATCGTGTTGAGTATTTTTCTTAATTCATAATAGTAACCATTTTATTAAATTACACTTTATTCATAAACCAATTACTTCATCCATCTCAATTATATAGTCCATATTGACTTTTTGAGGTGTCCCAATTATATAGTCCTTGAAGTCTAAAATTATATTATTTTATTAATTTACCCTTATTTGATTTTTTCTGAAGGTATTTACCCTTCTTTAATACTTAGTTAAAAGTATCAATTTTAAATTTTATTCATTAAATAAGAGATAAATTAGGAATACAAATTGCAAAATATATATTTCTAATACAAAACTTAATCCACGTGAGGTAGCAAAGTGGACTATATAATCGGGATGGAGGGAATATATATTTTCTATGTAATGTTTAATGTATACATATATGTCACTTTTAGTATGTCATTTATTGATATTAATTTATAATACCTGTTCATTTTATTTTTTTTTTATTTTGGATAAAAATTGATCATCTAAGTTTAAATTTTCTACTTCATAAAACATAAATCGTTTTTGTATTATTTTTATTGGTCAAAATTAATATTTTATCCCTATTCCTATGTTGAGTATTTATCTTCATTCATAACAATTATTTTAGTAAAATTACCTACATGATAAAAACTAAATGATTTATTTTGTTTTTATGTATTATTTTAATTGCTCAAAATAAATACTTGATCATTATTAGTATGTCTAGTATTTTCCTACGTCCATAATAATTTTTGATTATATATCAATTATACTGTGTTGATTATTTATATTGATTTATAATTCCTATTGGTTTAAATTACAATCTAATTAATATTGATCAATTATGTTTAAATTACATACATCATAAGACTTAAATGCTTCATCACTATTTATTATATATGTATAGATTTTACTGTACAATAATTATAATATAAATCACATTAGGGACTCAATTGATTTTACACATGAGCAGTTTTATGTTGGAGTATCTAGGCTTACGAGTTAAAAGGGATTGAAGATTATTATATGTGATAAAGAAGGTCGTGCTATAAATTTAATTGTGAGTGTTGTAGACAAGGAGGTTTTCAGGAATTTTGAATTATCTTTTTATCTTTGTCTCAATAAGGTGAGTAATTTACGCCTCTTAGTGATAATTTCTTTAAGTTTGTCTTATACATACATCTATTATTAGTTTATAAAAATTTAGTTAATCATCTATTGGTGTTGTGGTTATTTATTATTCGCTAATTAATAATTAAAAATCAAAGAAAAGTAAACCACTTGACAGTGCAACTTATGGATAGTGTGGAGTTATACATGAATTATTAATCTTATTATAGTGATTTTTTATTATTCTTATTTTGAAGTTTTGACTAATGAACGTTTCATATTTTAATGCCCGTAGGAAAATATATATCATGGGAATTTCAACAAATATATTTCAATGTAGTTTTTGTAGTCGACATACTAACCATGTTTACCTTGTGATTTTTATATTTCAAGTGTTGCATAGAGTTGTTTCTGTTTATGTATACTGGTGTAACTTCAAATTTCGTAATTAATATCTTTTTATGTTTTACGGTGATTTTATCGAAGTTCCGTTTTTAGTTTGTTATCCTGTGCAACGCACATGTGTATTACTAGTTACTAGTTACTAGTAATAATAAAAATAAAGTCTAATAGAATTTTTTCAAGCCTTTTCTCCGTATGTCACTGATGGTGTCATTTAACATTTTTTTTAATGATAATCTATGTCATGTTTATGATTTTGTTTTCCAATTTTTTTTATGGAAAATTATATTGTATTTGGATATTGGCGTCTCTCTCCTAAATTGCTAAATTGGATGCTCCTTCCACGAATCTTCCTTCTCAGCCGTTCAGTAATAATTGTGAATCCATGCATACCGAAATTATACTCTGTAATTGATCTAAATGCCCAAATTGAACCATGGGTAAAAAAATTGATTTTTAAATGGGTACCGCAATTGTAAGTAATATATAATCTAAGTGATAAATTTCATATTACCTACTTATACCCAATAATTAAGTAATATGAAATTACTAAAAAAAAAGTTATATATTTTGTGCCTAAATGTTGCGATGAAAATTGCGGTATCGCGTTGTGGTGCAACAATTTTTGTTTCTTAGTCGATATTTGAATTTGTCGTCAAATATTTTCTAATTCAGATTTTATCCCCAAATTTCTTAAATTTCATGATTTAGCTAAAATCTTCCTATTTTTGTTTCCTTCAATTCTTTGAATTAGCTGGAGATTTTTAGCATCGATAATTATTACATTATACTTCTTTTATTTTGCAAATGACACTTTGTAACGATACCGTAGTTTAGCTGAAAATCATTAAGAGCAACACATTCATAAAAATAGTGAATGGATATGGATGGAATGGATTAAATAAATAAATACCTTCAAATAAATCTTAGGGTGATTGAGTAATTTTAAGACTCAAATTTGAAAAGATTGATCTACTTTTATAACGAATGTACTCATGTTCTACTTTTACAATAGGAGTGATTTTTATTTTAATGAATAAATAAACGCGAGAGAAATCTATTTAGATTAATCGCTCATCTGAAGCAACGATAGTATCCTCTTTTTAGTTCTTATTTCATTTTTACATTATGCTTTCTTAAATTTTATTAGAATTTGATCTATTATTTATCTTCAAAAATTTTGAGATATGTGTTTGTTGTGATAATTCAATGGGTTCATTGAATTTCTAGATGCATTGTATTTCTATTGTCTGTTGATCTATCCAATAGAATCATGTACTGCACGACTAGATGACTTTTTTTTCCGTACCAAACTAGATGGCTTCTAGATGGTGAAAAGTAGTGAGTATGTATATCTTGATCCCAAATATAGGTTCTGCTCATATCGTTTACAATTTATGATATACATTACTTTTTACTAACTCTGTCCCAAAAGATATTCCCTTTCATTTTTCACATAAATTATAAAAAATCATTTAATATTATTGAAAATATATAATTTAACAATATATTTTCTAACATATCATTTAATTTATTTAATATTTCACTTTAACTGCTCTTTGTTGTAGATTATTGTGGACCATAAATGAGGGTATATTAGAAAACTAAAATATATATTTAGGAAATGAGTATATAATTTGGGACGGATAAAAAAGAAATGAGAAATATCTTTTTGGGACAGAGGGAATATTATTTTGCAACTAAATTGGATTAATACTTTGTGTATTTCTATCAATTAATGACACAATACTTTTTTCAATTAGTAGATGTTAAGAGCGACAAACTGTCTTTAAAAATATACAGATGAAGAACATTGATGAGGTAATGGACGTAGTTGATTTGTATTGGATGATCTATACACAAAGTAGTGGCAAATCAAGAATTTTTATTCTGCTATAGTCTAAACCACTACTTTTGGGGTCTGCTGGAAGAAGCTCCATCCCTAACTACAGCTTTGGAAAAAGGAAAGACCCATTACAATCAGTAGAATAATGATGTCTGGAATAACCATTATGTCCTATATGTATATAAAGGACCTTCAAATTTGTGTATACATTATGAAGATAAGTTACATTAAGTTTTTAGTTTCTGGGATCATTGTTACCTAGCAATTAATGAATACTGATTATATATTTTGGAAAAAGTCATCATTAATTGATGTATTTCTCTCTCTCTCTCTCTCTCTCTCTCTTTCATTTTACAAATAAGCACACACACATATTACATTTTAAAAGTAGCATACAAAAGGTCTTACTAAACTCGAACTAAATCAAAGTAATAAAACCATGTTATAGCATAAAAGATACTTTTTAAAACTTGACTAAGTATGTTGATATCTGCCTTTCAAAAAAAGTATATCAATATCTTATTATTTAAGTGTTATTTTGATATTGTTGGAATTTTTTATAACTGTTATTTTTTCGTGCAACGTACGGGTGAGATATCTAGTTAGAGAAAAGTGATAAGCATGCAAGCTCAATAAACAGAGCCGCGTTGACCCTATAGAAAAAATTGAAAATCTGCCATCTTAATTCTCTAATCTTCACCCCCTTCATTGTTCCTCTATGGGATTGTCTAAACTTTTATAAACTTTTTTTAATGGATGATGACATTTTTAGATTTTTGAGGATTTGATGGGATTTAAGTTGAGGACTTTAGGATTTGATGGGATTTAAGTAGGAAATTTAACTGGATTTTTGTTGACTTTTATTTAAAAATTTACATGACTTTTTGAGACTTTAAATATTCATTTTTAACAATTGAGTAATTTTCACTCTAAGTCCTTAACATTTCAACTTTGTATTAATTTTGTTCTCATTTTTTTAGGCCAACTAGGCCCCAACCTTTCATTTATTATTTTATTATATCTTCAAAGCCATTTCTTGTCCCCAGCTTTTCAATTTGCACTATTAACCCATATTATGGTATTAATTATTTATTTCTACTATAGGTCCTTAGCCTTTCAATTTGTATTCAATTTCGTCCACCATCTTTGTTTGACATATAGGACCACCAACCTTTCACTATTGTCGCGTTACGTCCCTACTAATACATTTAATTAATTCCCAACCTTTCAATTGCCACTATTAATTAATTATCATTATACCTTTAGTTATTTAAATAAAAATAAAAAAAGGACAATTAAAAAATAATAACTCTGTCCATCTTAGCCTATCCTACCCCAGTGACAACTGTCACAAATAGTGGCAAAAAAAAAAAAAACCTCAGCCTACACTAAACTTGATGCATACCTAATCACATAAAAATAGTTATGTTGTTGATATGAGAATCGTCACATATTACGTACTGAATACATATCAAGGTTGATCCACCAAAAAAGAAAAAAAAAAACTTCAATTTACAAAAAAAGAAACCGAACCTTAATGCCTTAATTCTATTTTTTTTCTATAGTCTATCTTTTACTCTCTCTGATCATCACCTTGATATGCCCAGATCCATTATGCGCATTGATATGATTTGATCTGTTCTATTTACGGGAGATACAGATCAAGCTCGACTTGCTCTAAATTTGTCTCGCTTCTTTTTCTTGTTGCCGTAATATAATGATACTATTTTCAGAACCTACCGTCAAAGTGATGCCATTTCCTACAATAAGAGAAAAATAAGAGAATTCTTCTTTTTGTAAATTCTTTAGAGGCCTCAAAATTCGTATTGCCATATATAATTGATGGATCAGATCATATTGAGATGGATAACAGATCAGGGCAAATCAGGTAATAATCACAAAAGAGAGATGAGAAATTAGAATTAAAATATTGGGGTTAGGTCTGATTTTTTATAAATCAAAAATTATAAAAACAAATAAAAAATTCAAGCAAGAATCAAATATTTTTAGAATTTAAACTAGACCAAGTATTTTTGAATAAAAAAGGGATTACAAGTATATAGAATAATTTCCCCTACGATTTATGACACTAAACCAATGCTCTGGAATTGAACTAGGTTCAATAAAAGTAGCTTGTCTAGGGACAAAATTATGGTACGTAAGGTTAAGGAGTACCATACTTCACACACACACGCATAGACATATAATTTAAGCAGAGTTTGTCTGAATTCGTTGGTTGTCAGACACAATGAGAAATAATTTTCCCGTTTATTGTCTGGTTTCTTTAAAAAACTAATTTAATTTAATATTAAATTAAAGAATATCTATTATTAAACTTTTCCTTATTGTTATACTTTTCCTTTTAATCATTTAATATAATATTTTTATTTTGCGACTCTATCTACATATTAATCTAATATTTTTATTTTTAAACTCTATTTACATATTACATTTTGATTAGATATGTCTCATATTTGTCTAATGGATTTCAATTTTACTCTGTCTGATTATATAATTTCATGATTTTATGTTCTCCTACTGTATTGTATTTTACTTTCTCAGCATAATATGTCTATAAAACGCACGGGTGTGAAGCATAATAGTCTGTAAATGTACAGGTGTGAAACTAATATAGATTATGTTATCGAGTTTTATTGTCTTTAAAGGAAATAAAAAATAAGAATTAATAAAAAAATTATTAGTTCAATTATTATACTTTTCCTTATTGTTATATTCTTCTTTTTAATCATTTAATTTAATATTTTTATTTTGAGACTATCTATATATTACATTTTGGCCAGATATATCTCACATTTGCCTTATGAGTTTGAATAACATGATTTTATGATTTTATGTTCTCTTACTGTATTGTATTTTATTTTGTTAGCATAATATGTTCGTGAAATGTACGAGTATGAAACATAGTATGCCCGTGAAACGCACGAGTGTGAAATTAATATAGATTATGCTATTATGTCTTCGCCTTTAAAACAAATAAAAAATTAGAATTAATAAAAAAATTATTTGTTCAATTATTATATTTTTCCTTTTAATCATTTAATTTAATATTTTTATTTTGAGACTCTATCTATATATTATATTTTGTTTAGATATATTTTATATTGCCCAATGAATTTGAATTACATGAAAATAGATAATATATCAATCTAGATTTCAATATTATTATTATATTTTTCCTTATTATTATATTTTTCCTTTTAATAATTTTATTTAATAATTTTATTTTAAAATTCTAGCTGCATATTACATTCTGATTAGATATATATATCTTATATTTGCCTAATGGATTTCAATTTTACTTTGTTCGATTGTATAATTTCATGATTTTATGTTCTCCTACTCTATTGTTTTTTATCTTGTCACTATAATATGTCCGTGAAACTTACGAGTATAGAGTATAGTATGTCCGTAAATGTACGAGTGTGAAACTAATATAAAATTATTCTATTGGGTTTTATTGTCTTTAAAGGAAATAAAAAATAAGAATTAATAGGAAAATTATTGGTCCAACTAGATGACGATGGACTAATAACAAGAATTTAAAATTATGTCATTAAAATAAAAAATTGATTGTATGCTACTTGCAAACGTATGATGCACATTAATTCTATGCAGGTTGTGTTTTTTAGTTTCTCTGTGATATTAAGCCTGACAAATATAATTATGTTATATTTTATGTATGAAATTCCTTTAGGGCTCTATCCTGGAATGCACGGGTGGCAATCTAGTTATTGGATAAAATAAGAGCAAATATGTTAATACTAAAGACACAATTTATTGTTAAGATAAGTTTTGAATGCACATTTGAGATTCTTTTTTTTTTTTTTTTAAATATCTTGACTCGAAAATCTAAGCACAAGATATAAATTTTTTTGATTATCAATAATCTTGACAAGCATTGGAAGGGGACGTATGTAACTTACCTCCAAATAAAAAAACACATCTCAAGCAACAACGCAATGCATTTATGAGTCTGGCTATGGAGAGGTTGCCTCTCCACTGGCAACTGCCACGTGCCCCTCTATTATCGGGGAATCAAGGGGTCCCACCTCCTGATTCTCCAATTACAAGGGGGCACGTGGTAGTTGCCTCTTCGTAAGTGGAGAGATTGCCTCTCTTTAGAAAAATTCATGCATGTATACACATTTGGGTTTTTTTGATTAACTTGAACTACTCTATCATCTTGAATGAGTCTTGTTATTTGTGGGAAATGTTTTTCAAAATTTTTGTAAACAAGGTAAATTTAGCATCTTATACTTAGATTTCTTTTTGTCTTCTCACAATATACATGGATTAGATGGTAATTAAAATCATCCTATATAAAAGATTTTGTGAAAAGCTTACATATAGCATTTTTGGTCTTGACTATTTTTGAAGTACGAGAATTTTTCTTGTCTGTCAAGATAGTTAGTTATATACACGTCGGGTCTTAAAATTGGGATCCGACACAGGTCTGGATGAGGAAACGGTGCAAGCATGATGCATAGTCAGATCGCTTCCGATCTCAACGTGTCAATTGCACACTGCATTTGTTGGCATCATAAAAATGAATCGTCTTCTTCATCTTCTCTTCAGATCGATATCATCCGTTGCACAACAAAGGAATTAACAAAAATCATATACAGAATGAGCGCAACTGCAGATGTGGAGAAGAAATACCTTTCTTCCATTGCCAACAACGTCTTGAGAAGATGTGCCCAGTAATTTCTTTCAGTCTCAATCCCTCTTCTAATTTCTATTCTTGTTAGAAAATTTTCTGGTTGATACATGGGTCCATGTATAGTATTGCATAAGAGAGCTGGATAGATTGTGGGGGAAAATAGTGAGCTTGTTAGTTTGAGGTCCCTTATTGTGAATTGTTAAGCCCTTCTTTGTAAGACAATTTAAGATTTTCCTAGTGATCTTCAACTATCGTTCTTGTGTTCCTAGCCAATATGTGGGTTTTTTGTATTGTATACAATTTGGGTCATATGCCTCTCTACATTTACTTCATATCTCTTTTTGACTGAGCGAGAGAAATTTTATCTTATAGAATGTACCAAAATCTGTTTTTTTGAGCATACCATTATTGCTTTCAGGAAGTTAGGTACTTCTGTTGATTCAATGGTGGAAGAATTTGGGAGAGAATGGGAGCCTCAGATGGATGGATATTCAAAGACACTTGTTGAATTTTGCTGCTTGAAGGTCCTTCCAGTTTTATGTATCAATATAGATGAAAATATTTGTGATGACTCCTTTAACAGATTCACATTTGATATGATGCGTGCTTGGGAGATGCCAAGCTTGACTAAGGAAGAATCATATACGGTGAGCATAACTGATTTTTATCTTGACGTTAGATCTTCGTGGATAACATGCATCTTTGTGAAATTCCCTGCTATATTCATGTGAAGTTGGAGTTGCCCCCTCTACGCCACTACGAATTTTTTATTACTGTAAGATTATGTCACTGGTAGAAGACTAGAAGTTAATAAAGGCATGAACTTATGAATTCACCTTCTTCATTAATTCAGAAAGATTGTGGGGACACGGCCACTCTGAACATCCAATTGCTGCATCATTATTTCAGGGATGGATTTTCACTGCATTTTATTTATTACACATGCTCGGATTACATTTACAAATTGATTGGTTCATTTGAGACAAACAGTGCATGTTTTCAAGAGCAAAGATATTAGAAGATTAATTAATCTGTATGTTTTCAGCTCTCTGTTCAAATAAAGATAAATTGTAGTTATTAGGTGCAAGATTGCAAGTCGAATGTGTCTTGATCTTTTTTCAAGAGTCTGCACATTGAATAAAATTCAAAAATATATTTGGTTTGATGTTGCACTCATTTTTCAACAGGCTTGTAAGCGAAATATATGTCTTGATTGTACTAGTTAATGCTTCTAGCTCAAACAATTACCAAGCTAGTCTATCTGTGGCCCTATTGGACGAGAAGTGGAAGTTGTCACAGGTCACACCTCTTCAACGATGATATGAAACCTTTAATAAAACTATATAAATTACTAGGACAAGCCCCCTTTTCCTTCTGAATTTAGGATCATGCTGTTCCTTTTGAAATCGATCCGCCTGATTTATGCACCCGTTTCTTGTTTTCCAGGAGTGTGTGGCAAAAGAAAAAGAGGAGAAGAAAGCTCCTATACAAACAAGTCAAGAGCAAGATGATATACCCCTCTTTTATTCTGATCTCATGCCACTCCTTGTAAGCATATCTGACATCACATATTTTTTTAATCATTTTCCTTTTTCATGTTGTTACTAGAAAAAGTTGAACTGAGGTTCTCATTCAGCTTTCCAGCCTCAATATAGTCAAGATTTAAGCTGCAAATAACCTTTAGATGCGAAAAGTAATGGTCATTGTCTGCTTTTCCACTAATTGTCATAGTCTACGTTGCAGACAATGTTTACGTAGGCAATCTATAAGATATTGAGAGTTGTCTGATTGTCTAGATTATACATGAAATTAACTTCTGTTGGCAGGTTGATCATGAATCATGTGTCGGAGAAGAAGCATATGTGTGGTTGGCAACAAATGTTCCTTTGGTTGCCGATGTTGTTAATGGGAGATTTACATTTGAGACGCTGACTGCAACTACAGTGAATCAACTTCACTTTCCTGCTTATGATCAATTCCTGAAGGAAATTCACAAGTGATAATACCTACCATATCTCTTTGCATTTTAGTAATTTAAGTGGAAAAATATTCATTGAATTTATAACAAAGTTTAGCTTGTGTTAAAAAGAAAAGAAATACTTGTTTCATTTCGAGTTATGGCTGTATACAGCAACTTAATTAAAGTAACTATTGAAGGAACATATAATTAGCCCTCAGTTCCATGATTGCTGGATTGGGAATTTATGATCCTGCACTCTTGTCTTTCACCTGAGGGAAGCACGAGAAATTAGTTATCTTAGTCTCAAACAGATCATGTACTTTCTATTAACATTGGCCTGTTGATATGAGTTTTCTTATCTTCTGCTTAGATGTATAAAGCATTTGCAGAAGCAGGACATGCCATCAGGTGTAACCCTTGCCGATGATGAGTTTATATTGCACGTGGAGGGGACTGCAGGCTCACAAAGAGTGGTGCGCCATATCGGAGGAACCAGTTGGCCTGGTCCGTCTACTAATCTTTTATGAATCTTTGGTAGTTCATTATTAGAAGTTGCAGCGTATTGTCTTTACATAGACACTGATTGCTGGGAATAAAATATATACATGTCTCTAGGCAGGTTGACCCTGACAAACTACGCACTTTACTTTGAGGCATCAGGTGTCATATCTTATGAAGACGCGCTTAAGCTTGACCTTTCAAACGACATTGAGCAGAGTGTAAAGCCTACAGCAACAGGTCCATGGGGTGCTCCTATTTTTGATAAGGCGATAGTTTATGAATCTTCTGATTTGTGAGTGAAGTTATTTTTCAAAAATTTTGTAATATCGATAATATTGTAGTATGGAGATGCTCATCTTGTTAAAAGCATACAATAAGTCTTAGTTCCTGCAGGGAAGAAGGCGTTGTCCTGGAATTCCCAGAGATGACAAGTTCAACAAGACGTGATCATTGGCTTGGCCTTGTGAAGGAGATTATGTTATTGCATCAGTTCCTTACAAAGTTTGAGGTTAAATCGCCACTAGAAGCCTGGGAGATGCACGCAAGGACGATACTTGGGATTATCAGACTTCACGCGGCAAGAGAAATGCTAAGAATTTCCCCACCAATTCCGAAGAGCTTTTTAATTTTTGCCTTGCTTGATGAGTTACCAAAGGGCGACTACATACTTAAAGAGCTTGCTGAGAGTCTGGAAAAAGTTGCCAGTGGATATCCATGCAGTGCCAGCTCTATTCTCAGGAACTTGAATGTCTCCCAACCATCTGTTCCTGATGCGAAGACAGAATATGTCAAGGAAAGTGAAAATATCCAGCCTGAAAATCTTTCAACATTGGAAAGTGCTATAGATCAGTCAAGACAGGAAGCAAAAGAAATGGACATGGCAAAGGCTACTACAGAGGGACTAAAAGAGGACGGCATCAGTGACAGTGCCCAAGTTCTTATGGTAAGGGTGGTAAAAGATGACGTTAAGTTCAAAGTTTCTCTTCCGTACTTTCTTAGTCGCACATTATAGTATACCTTTAATGGATTTTTGGATAGAATAAATCTTACAAATACAATAAATTCTATGAAGGAGAAAGCATATCTTTCTAACCAAATTGAAAAAAATTTTTTGTTGGATCATTATTTGTTCTCTTGAATGAAATTTTACCGATTTTTCTGTTCCTTGTTACCATGGAATGTTATGCATGGTGGTTATTTGGTTGTTTTCTCCCATATCATAGGTTCTCTGTTTTGGAGTAGTCTTAAAATATGTAATGTTTATTTTCGTCTCCCTTATGTTACTTTAAGATCTGAAGCTATAGATATTTCATTTTTTTATAGTCTTATTACACTTTTGTATGAAGTCATACACGCTGTGACTGCTATTGTCATGTACAGGGGCTGAGCAAACAGCTTAAGAATTCTGTGCTCCATTCTCGAGGTATTTTTACATGGGAGATGCCTTTAACCACTTTGACCGTGGTGGTTTCAACTCTAATAGTCATCTACAAGTATGTTCAATTTGATCTTTTGAAGTAAATTTTACTCATTTATGTTTGTCACATCTGCTTGAAGTTTGATTTTCTGAGCTGTTGTCTCATGTAGAGAATGGATTGGCCCAGTGATATCAGCTTCCCTTTTGTGGATGGTTGCACAGATGCTATGGGCTAGACTGGCAAGGCCTTCAGAAATGCAAAGCAAAATTGTAATCTGCACAGGTTCAGACCAGACGACAATGGAAAGCATAGTGTCGGCACAACAAGGATTGAGAAATGTACATGAAGTAATGCAGAATATAAACATAACAATACTGAAAATATGGTCAATTTTGGCATCTAAAGCTCCAAAGGTACGAGTTCTATGGTGGATTCTTTTTGCTATAGATATTATGGGGTAATTAATGTTACATGGCAAAGCAATTGTAAATGGAGTTCGTAGAAGTTCAACTTCAATGTGTAGAATATATACAGAAGACATATTGAGGCAATCCGTTAAAAGTATGAATGTCAGTAGAGTGGATACCTCATACCTACTATATGATTAGAATGTGCACAATTGAACATTAAAATAGGCATTTGATAGTCGGTGTTAATAGGTACTTCTACAAATATATGTATTTCAAATAGAGTAATTCATGATTTGTTGACTGGTTTTGTTATTGCAGCATACAAATACAGTTATGATGGGCATGACTGGCTGTTCAATTTTGTTTATGGTGGTTCCATTCAAGTTCATCCTAATGTTCGTCGTGTTTTACGGATCTATAATGGTATCCCCTCTGGGAAAGCATCTGCAGAATGAACAAGGTAATCGGCGTTTCAGAGAATGGTGGGACTCTATTCCTGTCACCCCAGTCGAGATTCTGGACTACTCCAAATGATGAGGATGAAGAATCAAGGTTTGTTTCTTTTTCCTTAAATTTGTGATCATTACCGATCTGCCCTTTTTATTTCCTACTAGTTCCCTGGTGATTATTTTGACTGGTAATGTTACTAGTCAATCTCTTTGATTTGCATACCGAACGCAGGGTTTTTCAATTGGCGTGGTGCTCAAATGGAAGTTCTGTTATATGTAAACAAACACGAGAGATATGACACGGAATACATAAGTTCTTGTACATATATGCGTGACGGGCGGTTCCTGGGATGTTGATAGCAGTTTGTACTTTTATGATCTACTCGTATACAACAAGACTTGGTGATATGTTGGTTGAATACTTGAATTGGTTTGTAATCTAGGTTCCACCAGAGCAGTTTCACTGTTCCCCAAAGTGAGTAAAAATAATGTACTACATTTATGCTTTATAGTGTGCTACTGAACACCGGAGCTTATAGCTATAAATAAGATAGTACTTGTCCAGGTTATGAATTCTTATGACAGTTAATTTATGTCAAAATTGAGTTGGTATATAGCTAATTACCTACAAAAATCTTGATACCCAGTATGCTAGTTATGGAAACCAATGATTATGTGGAATTAAAATTTCACGTGGCATGTATACATATCCGCATTGAGTCGTTTCTTAAATATGGTGAAACCTTGGTTATTGTTGATGAAATCTATCTATTAATTAAATGAAAACAGTCTGTAGTACAATTTACCACAATTTTCCTGCCACTTTCTTTAGAAGTAGGGATAATTTGGTCTTTTTTTCAAATGTGATAATTGGTGCAGTAAATGCTTTGTATATCTGATTCTACTCGAGTTATTTTTAAACTTTTTGAGTTATCTTATCTTCATAATTTTATCTTATCTTATATGGTTTTTTTCAAAATTTCTTTTCATTTCATTGAAAATTCAGCAATCAAGATAATCCTTTATGTGATTTCAAACAGGTTATTATTTCTAAATTTTCTCTTCTTTATTCAAAGATTTGATAGTTGATTAAGATATCATTATACCACACGGGTTTGGCATATACAAATAAAGTTAATAGTTGATAATTTTTATGAATTGATTATTTATATCATATGAAAAAATCAAAATAAAAAATGTAACTATGTTTAAATAAACATATGATATTATATTACATATTAAGTTTTTCACTTTTTTTTTACATGTGTCGGTATCTAATTTCTCAAATCTTTATAATGATTTAGATTATTTTGAATTATTTTTCTCGTATATCGCATGGGTGAAAACCTAATTAGTAAAAACGTTCCAATTGAACACCAAAAAAATCAGTTGGCTGCCACTCTAAGAGCAACACAATACACATATTCTAGTTGTTTTTCATTGAAAATATATTACTTTGTTGACAACAATCCCATCTTTGTATGTTTGACACACAAATAGAGTAATTGAAATCCCATGATATAATCATTTAAACATATGATTTCCTCCACCTCATTTATATAGTCCATGTTTTTCTTTTTCCTTTCTCGTTCTGTTCATTCCAATTACTATATACTCTTGTTTTTAGATTAACTAAAGAGCTTTTTTTAATGTTACTTTATAAAGATACTATTTAATGTTATAATTGTAATTTATAATTTAAAAATTAGTCATTAATAAGGGGAAATTAAGAAAAAATTAAAAAAATTAAAAAATTCCACTTCCTTATATTCCCTCTTGTAATATTAAAAAATAAAAATAAAAAAGGGTTAAATTAAAAACACAATTCACAAAATTTACTTTTTCAACATCATTGTTGATCCTTGTATAAACTAAAATGGACCAAATAATTTAGCCATGAGTAACTTACCCTTAATAGTTTTGGATTATCCAATGATCTTTTGCCATTTGTGCATCTGACAAGTTGTATGGCGAGAGATTAAGACTATGCTATACAGTCACAATTTTTAACACAATCACACATCTAATGGTTCTCATTATTTGTGTCACAAATTGCTAGGAGTCGAAGAGAGAGAGGTTCACCCAGGAGTATGTAGAAATTGATCTAGCGTCTTATATATAGTAAGCTATGACACCACATAGACCATATAAATGCCACATGATCTATGTGGTGCCTCTATATCGGGCGCCAAAACAGGACTCGAGAGTATGTCACCTGATTCTGAAAACTAGGAGTATCAAGGTTCTTGGGTTTTTTTTTTTTTTTTTTTTTTGGGAGGGGGGTGGTTCGGGGTGATTTTGGGATTAAGAATAGATTAATTGTTTAAAAAATGGGTGGGGCCCGTAAGAGAAAAAGGGGAAAGAACGTGGAGGAAAATACTATTTGCAAGTAATCATTCAGGTAATCTTTTACAAAATAATGATAAATTCACAATCTTACCATGTATATTGTATAACTGAAAAAAAATAATTTAAGGATAAGACGGTGAATTTACCCTATTTTGAAAAACATTGTCGAAATGATTACTTACAAATAGTAGGACTTGTGGCATAGTGTTGATTTTGCAACTGGTGGGGACCTCTACAACTTCTAAGAATAATGCTATTTATCTAGACTGGAGACCGATATCTTTATTGGCCATTAAATAAATCAGGACTTTATGTATTTATGTATATTAAGTCATCCTTCAATATAGTGATACTAACTAGATTGGATATCGATATCTAATCTAGATAAATAGCATGACTCAACTTCTAATCGGAGCAACATAGGAGATAAGGCTCTACAATGGAGCTTTATCTATTTCTATACAAAAATTGGCCTACTACATTATTTTTGTATTCGATTCAAAAAGATATAGATAGGAATGACAATGAGATGGGTATTACCCGGTACCCGAGAGTACCCGCCCCGTTAAGTATCGGGGCAGGTACGGGGCGAAAAATATCTTATCGGAGCGGGACGGGTTTTGGCCGCCCCGACCCGCCCTACCCTGCCCCGATACCCAGTTTTTTTTGAAAAAAATATTTTGTTCTTTAAGAAATTTCGAAGCTAGATGCCAAAGATGAAACTGACATGATACTCAGGATGGATTTTCATATAGTTTTAATTCCATTTTTTTTCTATATTTTTTTAGTTATTTCTTAACAGGACGGGTAACGAGTATTTTTTTTGTACCCGCCCCGAATCACCCCCGCCCCGTACCCGATTGAATCGGGTATGAGGCGGGTACGGGGCGGGGGATTTCTTAACGGGGCGGGGACAGGGGAAGGCATACCTGCCCTGAACCCACTCCGAACCTGTTCCACTGCCATTCCTAGATATAGGCTAGCGTTCCATAAATCAATAGCTTGGACTAGTATATGTGACAAATGATCTCTATCGTCCAAAGGCTATTCATTTTTTCCATTAATTAATAATTAAGTATTACTACATATACCAAATTTAATTATACGTGGCCAAGACGGCCTTCATCTACAATGTCGCCCAGTTCCGAAGATCTAATTTCAAATTAATCGTTTGACATGTAATTTTCATTTTTTAAAGTTTAATATTATTAATTACATTCAATTGCAATTAGAGTGTGGTTGAGAGATCATAAATATTTGAATGAGTTTTATTTTTTTCTTTGAAATTTTGCCGTAGAATGGTTTAAAATATGTGCTTCAAAAATAACGGAACTATATATACATGTTATAATTGATGCATATCGCCGGAACAATAGAGGAAAATGAAATTTGTGATCAAAGAATGTAAAACAAACGGTTGGTCTTTATTTTTACCCGATCTATCAAGTTTGTGGGGATTAAATTGATAAATGTGTATAGAACAAGAGTGTTACTCTTGAAATTCCAACAATGACAGCCAAGGGAGCCTTTGACGAAGAAGTTTGGCTTTGAAATGTGTGGAGGAGGTGGTTTTGCATACAAATGAAGAATGGAGTTTGGGAGAGGTAAGGTGAGTTTCATTATGGCAACATATATTAGGCACGTTATGACAATATATAGATCATGTGGTCTGTATTAGGGCATGTCACATGTATGCCACATGGGTTATATGACACTATAATGTGCTTGATGTATGATGTTAGATCAAAATGCGAGGTGAGGTTGAAAATTATTTGGATATGGAAAGTTATTTTAATATGTTTAATTTAACAGATTTTTCTCATTAGATTAAATAAAATGAACGGTAGAGAATATTTGTCCTCTATATATTCAATGTATAAACATACACACACTCAGAGTATCTCCAATGTATAGTCAAGGTCGAATATCATGTTTCAAAGTTCAACATGAGAGAGATAAACACAAAAAAATTGATGGGTCTCATATGTTTCATATTTTCTTTTTCTTTTAATCACTTTAATCTCTTTTACCCTACTTTTTCTTCACTTTTTCTAATAGTGTGATGTGCAATGTCATATATCTATATTCTTCTTCATCATGTCAATCATTATTTTATTATTATTTTTGAATTTGTCTCTACCTTTCTTATCTTTTTTGAATTTCCCTCTATTTTTCTTCACTTTTCTCTCTCTTCCCACTCAATTTCTCTCTCTTTTTTCTCTCTATCTCTCTCATGTTGAATTTTGAGCCATAACATTCGACCTTGACTAGGCATTGGAGGTGCTCTCACACACATTGATTCTTTCTCTGTCTAAAATATATAACTCACTTTACTTCTTCACGTAAATTAAAAATTATATTGGAAATATATATTTTGCAATCTGTATTCTTAAAATAACCTTATTTAATAAGTAGACTTTAAAATTAATAATTTTAACTAAATATTAATGAGAGTAAATTAATAAAATAATATAAATTTGACTAATTAATAAAGAGATGGGACTAGTACCTATGTTCCATTTGCTTTGTCTATATTTCTTTTTTTGTTTATCCAATTTATCTTGTCATATTTCTTTATTTGATGTTATTTTTTAGGTTCATCGCATTACATTGAATATACACCTAATTAACTGGGGTCATTCTAGAAAGTTAGATTGTAAATTTACTTTCTTAATAATTTTCTTAATCTTTGTGTAAAAGGAAAAGTCGACAAGGTAAACGGGACGAAGAATATATACTTGAAACATTTAAAAAAATGGAATAGTGGGTTAATATTAAAAATGATATAAAACTATATGTGTGGTACTATATGATATTATATAGACATGTGGCGTATATTGATGTACTCTACATAATTGTGTTTGTAGCGTGTATCGATACACGTCATATAATTATAACGTATCATGTAGTGTCATAACATATGATGCTTGATCAGAACTCGAGTTTATATATTTACGAGTTACGACTGTATATTTAAGAGGAACGGGGCATTACTAATTTTTATTTTATTTATTTATTTATTTTTGAAAATAAAATACTATTTCATTACATATCATAAAGTGTCACAGTACTAAGCCATATAGGCATAATCCAACAAGAAGGAATTACTAACTTTTATTTAATAAGACGCAGTGGGGATGATTTCGTATCAAGAAGAAAACGGCTCCATCCTCGAATGAAAATTTCAATTGTACCCGAAAACCGAATAAATTTACCGGAAAATGGAACTGACGGCGGCCACTGGCGGCGCAACTCTATCGGAACTGTACTCCCGTTCTAAGAGGCTATTGATGCAGACCAGAGAATCATTAGAGAGGCTTGAGCGGCTCGAGTATTCATCTTCCTCATCTTCATTCTCATCATCAAGCACCGTTTTTTCTGGGACTTCCGACGATCAAGCCGCTGCAATTCGAAGAGACATTAACCAGATCCAGTCCCTCTGTGCTGACATGGATCGTCTCTGGCGGTCCATCGCCGCCAAGTCCCAGCGCGATCTATGGAAAAGGTAAATCGGGTGCTTATGAGGGTATTGGTGAAGTCGTATGCCGATATTTGATTTCATTAATCAAATTGATTTTATGTCGGAATGCCTTTTTATCTTTTCTGATTGAGGAGTCATGATTTGATTGGTTCAGCTGAGAGAATTTTCGGAAATGTTTAAAGGGGCCATTGATCCACCACGTTGTCAGTTAACTTAGAATTTTACTTGGAAATATGAATTCCACTTCCTTTTCACATTATTCATCCGATTCACTTAACAATTGGTTACCAAACTTGACTTTAGATATAGGGTGATTGCTATGATCCAAAGATCGATATCGTTTTGTACAATCATGTCCTTGCTCATGAAAACTGACAATCATTTCGTCGTTTCCTTAAACTTCTGTGTCTCTGGATAGAAGTCTGATCCTTAATTATCTGCAAGCATTTCTTTTTAACAAATTTCTTTTCATCTTTGTTTTAGATAAAATGTGGCCAGTGTGCGGCATCATTGGTTGATTGCGGAATGATGATGGGTGGATTTAATTCTGTTTTTTTGAACTTTTAATGCTGAGAATACTAGGACAAGATTTCTCAAAAAGAGTGGGGCTCATAGGAAAATCATGGTTTGTTAGTGAGGTTGAAATGGTTTTGTCATTTCTTTTCTTTATGTGGGATGAAGAGTGTAGAAACTAGCAAAATGATAGACCTACTGGCATGGAGTCCCATTGATATCAGTTCCTCCAGAGAATGTTCTGTTTCTTCAGCACCAAACTAGCCTTTGACATGTTTTCTTGCTGTTTCTTTTCCTAATTAGATATCCTCTCTTCCCGCCAATAACTGGCTACGTATAATAATTTGGAGGTTTCTTGAATTCTTATAATCAATTACCCGTGCATGTAAATAGACACTCTTCTTCTGGTGATGTAATCTTGTACATTGGAAGATCATGTAATTATTAGCATTCTATTGGCAGCCTTTGCTTTTCCATTTTCAGGTTAGATTGACTTTGGGAGTTACCTGACAGATTGGAAACATTCATAATTTTGGAGTTTATGGTGCTATATTTGCAAAAATTTATTCAAACAAGTCTTGGGTCTCCGTGTGTTCAAGATGTGATTTGCTTCTTTTTCTTATTCTTTGCCAACGTCTTTTTGTAAACCCTTATAGTACGTCATAATTTTTGTGTACCAGCTACATTTTACTGCACATTCAAGTTTACCTTGTAATAAGGAGTTTTGTGCTGATGCATTCATTGAGGGGAACTAGTTCTTCAATTTAGGATATACCTTTTCAAAACATGACCTGCCTCTCTTCATAATTGAAGTGGTTTTATGCTCATTTTTTATGCATTTTGAAATTTCCTTTAAAAACTGAGGCAGCCTTGTCTCTGTTGTGAAGAAAAGTGGAGCAAGTGGCTGAGGAGGCTGAGTCATTTAGAGCTAGCCTTGACAAGTATATATCACGTCGTCAGAAGCAGATACAAGAAGCCCAAGAAAGAGCAGAATTACTTGGAAGAGCTGTATGGATTCTTTCTGCTTAACTTGATGGTTTTCCTTTTCCTTGATCTTTTTATTAGGGATTTTCCTGCTAAATTGTGCTTTTACGTTCCAGAATGGGGAATCCTCTCATATCTTGAGAGTTTTTGATGAGGAAGCACAAGCAGTGCAGTCAGTCCGTAACTCCTCTAGAATGCTAGAAGAAGCTTATGCAACTGGTGTTGCAGTTCTTTCTAAGTATAGCGAGCAAAGAGATCACTTGAAGGTATTTCATTTTTAATTACCTGGAAAATACTAAATTACATAAATCCTATGTCTGTTGATCCCTAAGATGCTTTTGAAATGCAAATACACCGAAATGGACGTAAAAATACAATAATATGGATGAATATTGACCATATAACTGAAACCCTTATTCCTTTGCATATATATAACTGAAACCCTTATTCCCTTGCATAGTTGTTTTTAAAGATGCCATCAGCAGGCATCTTCGTCTGAGTAAAATATATGTTCTGCTCGAGTTATTCTTTAGATTTTTTTAAAATTGAAATCAATGGAAAATCTGTTTTCAGGTATACTTGTTTAGAAATGATGTTTATATATAGCTCATGATTACTGCTTCTCCCGTTTGACTATGGTATATATTATCCTTCAAGTTTTGAAGTGAAACATTTTTAAGACTTGTGAGTCAAGGTAAGGAAGAATTTGTGTCCGTCTTGCCTTGTGCTTTCATTCTTTATATCTTTGGTTTGCTACTTGCTTGGTGTGCTCAGAAGTCAGAAGTCTTAACTCCCATCCTACAGTCCAATTTGCAACAGTGGAAGTTGGTTTTTGATATAGTTGGGTGGATCGCTAATCAACTTCTCATTGAATTTATTGCAGAGAGCACAAAGGAAAGCGCTGGATGTTATGAACACTTTGGGGTTATCAAACACTCTGTTGAGGCTTATAGAGAGACGGAATCGTGTTGACAAATGGATCAAGTATGTAGGCATGGTTTTAACCGTCGTCATTGTAATTGTGTTTTGGCGGTGGACAAGATGATTGTAGCTTCCCCATGTATCGAACCATTGAATATGTTACATTGTAATGCATCTCGTAAGAAACTGAAAATTGCAGTTAACTATTGAGTTGGACATCGTTCCAATGTATTTTGCTGAGGACTAGTTTTCAGATTATGCTTTAATGAAGAAGTCATGCTATTGTTCTCTCAATGATAGAGTAACACATCCTTTCCTCAGTAAGATCCAATTTTTAATGTGTTATTTTCTCTCCTGAAAAGCATCATTGGCGCTTGTGGAAACAAGGTTCTCTACCTATTGAGCTATAGTCCTTGGTCCTTTTGACACATTTTATCATATAGATAATATATCTGTCAAGATAAATATTCCATTATCCAACATCCTCCATTTTGGAATCGTATTCAGCATTTTTTTCCCCTGGTTGTTGGGTGTTTTTTTTTTTTGGGGGGGGGGGGGATGAGTAA
>CAVNYN010233677.1:0-15525 GCA_963692815.1 Nyctanthes arbor-tristis
CCCCCCCCCCCCCCCGCGGGGGCGGCGGGGGCCTTTGGTTTAATTTTTTACCCTTAGGTGAAGGACTATTCACATCATATTTCCTACCATGAATGTTCTAAAAAAGTGTTAAGGAGCATAAAAGTGATGTTCCGAAATTTCAGCGTCTATAAACAGCGATTACGCGTTAAAAAGCATTTTTCATTTTTTTATTTATAAAATCAATATAAAAATATTAACTAATTGAAATTAGTGTATACTAATTATGTAGAAAGATAAACTGTAAATATATTTATTTAATAAATAATCTTTACTTCAATTTTACCATACAATGTTTGTATTTTTCTCGCATAAGTCATCATTTACTTTTCTTTTTTGATATTTTGTTTCTCTTCTTTACTTATGATATGGTGAATTACACTCTCGGGATACTTTAGAGATTTATATTGACCTTTTAATTTGATATTAATTTTAATTGGATATCAAATAATAAAAATAAAAATAAAAGAGGAAAAAAGAAAAAAATTAAAAAAAGACAGCTTAATTCACGCATGGGCGAGCCTAAACATGCTTAAACCAAGCTGACTCTGCTTAATCGCGTTTAATCTTGATTAATTAGTCAACGCTTTGAGTTGACATGCTTTTTGCCAAAACAATGCATTTTACCCGCACTTCGCGCCCAGGCATCACTTTTTAGAACACTGCCTACCGCTGTGGATTGGTTATGTGAATTGTAGGAACAAATTTTGATATTATTGAGTACCATACTTTGCATATAAAATTAAGAATTGATGTGTGAATTAATAAAATATAATTTCTGGTTAATTGTGACTTTTGAATACACATGTATTGTGTCTTCAATGCCTACTAATTTTCCCCCTCAAATGTGGACTCAACTACTTGAGTGTTATCTTATAATAATAATACTAGTGTCTGGTACGTGTGTTGTAAGTAAATGGGTGACAATTAACGTTTTGCAAATTTTAAGTAACTTTATGTTTTCAAAAGAAAGTGAACGCTAAACTAAATTCTGTTATACACTCATGCATTTAAATTATCTTTGGACTTTTGTCTATGGATTCAATATCCATTTCTATTATTGATGCATGAACTTGTGCTATTATTGATGCATGAACTTCTATTATTTATAGCGTGCCCGATGTATGGTGTCAGATCAAAATTTTATATAATAACCTACACTTACAATTCTCCATCTCAGTAGGGTGTTAGTTTGCAATTAAGAAATTTAGACGTAATATAATCCGAAGCAACAACATGAATAAAGCTACATTTGACAGCATAAAGGTACAACCTTACAATAAGAATTGAAAACAAAATAATTGAAATGTGAAATGGAGCTATTTGATCCAATTTTGATGCTTCTATTATGGTCTTTATGAGTGTAATGCAGTACCTGCATTAAAGAAAATGAAAGAAAAAAATTAAACCAAAAAAAAAAGCATGCTATTTTCCAATGTCAAATGGCCACTGAAACATCATGTTTCTCCAAGTAACATCAATTAATAAACCTAAGCAGAATTATAACCTCATTAAAAATACCAAGTAAAATCAGCTAACAAAACCTAAAATAAAATCATAAAAAAAAAGAAGCAGCAAACCAACATATATAGGGACTAGTTAAAGAGGCATGTTGCCGAAATGAAGGCCTCCACAGTCACTATAGATGCCATTGCTATTTTCATCAATAGTATAATCAATTCTGATCGTGGCTTTACTGAGAACGTTCACGGCATTACCCAGATAAATAAAATAAAAATAAATTGATAACCAAACATACCAATATTGCTTCATAAAACAATTACAGAAGAGGGAGAACCTCTTCTTTGACTCCTCATCTCTTTCTCATACACCTTTGCAGAAGAATCTTCTTGGTCAATGGTCATTAAATCTATTTGATCAATCTTGAAGTTTTTTTTTTTTTTTTTTTTTTTAATTAATGAAAAACACCAATAGTCATGATCAATGTAGTTTTTAGACCTCCACCTCTATCTCTAGCCTACCCCGGGGAGGGGGGTTTCAATGCCCCTACAAGTGAGGAGGGGTACGTAACAAGCCTTACCTCCCAAACTCAAGAAGCAAATCATGAATATAATCAATCCAGCTGAAGGTTGAATCTCTAAATGCATTACGAATGGCTCCACCAATATCTACCAAAAAGATGTGACACGTGAAAGAAATAATAATTTATAAAATAAATGGATCCAATTACAAGTGCCATGAACTTAAAACCGATTCAATTTCAACTCAAAACTTAGCTCCAAAAGCATGGAGATGAATAATTGAACATAGCTAGAAAAATCAATCTTATGGACTTTGCATCCAATTTATAATCCTAGCAGCTTCAACCCCAAAATCCCAAATAAAAAATTATTAAATATTGGTCACATTGTTGTAAATTAACTTTCTTGAATCCATATATTCAAATAACATAGCTAACAAAATATATATATATATGACTATTTGAGATTCTATAATATAAAATGTGCTTATAAGAAACAACAAGATTCAGCAAATTTTCTCAAAATATTTGTGTGTGTGTGTGTGTATCTATATATATATATATATATATCGAATAGAATAGTAGATTAAGTTGACTGATATATACAATACATGTTCAGAAAAATAATAGTGGTAGAAACATTGCAAATGAAATGGACCTTTTGCATTTGCATGCCCTTATCCCAACTCTAAACAACCAGCCCATAAAAGAGAACATCCTTCCTTAATCTCAATTCTTAAAATAGTAGGATATAGTTAAATTCATAATACCAACTTATGGAATAGAACATTAAGAGCACAACAACGTTAGATGTAAAAGTCTTATATAAGTTAGTGAACAACCAAAACAAGCTCATAAAAACACAAAATTGTTAAAGTCGTGAAGAAGAGAATTCGCAGATAGCATTTGACGTTTTAGTCGAAGAAATTTCGACAAATCAAAAGTGCTAATCCATGTTTGTACCATTATTAGAGGGGGGGAAAAGAGAGAGAAATTGAAAGAATGCAACAAAACCTAATCAAAGATACATTTCCACTCCATAGGGACACACTCGTTTAAGCATTATATCTCATAAAATAATTCTATTGGAAACATAATAAAATCATATCATATATCATATAATACAAGAGTTTTCAATTAGATTAGATGCCCAATATCAATTTTTTCCGCCCATAAGTTTGCTGATGTCGTCATGATGTCACGCTTGACTAGGTTGGGTCACACTTCCATGCTTGACTGGGCTGGACTAAGCAATTACGCTACCCTTACAGCTCGTGGCTCATTTGGTTTTTTTTATTTATTTAATTTTATTGGTTTTGACATTCACCCGTTCCTTATCCTTTTATTAAATTTAATCTTTTTTTTTCTTCTACCACAATCATAATCATAATTATCTTAATTTGAATTCTTTTTTAATAAGGGTAGTTAATTAAATCTAATTTGGAAAGTTGCAGATGATTTAGGATTCTATTAGATTAAGTTCGAAAGATTATCTTTCTAGCTCTACATATGAACTTGCCTTAGTAGTTTGCACTTGAAAATTATCTCAAATTAATGTTCATGTTGAGAGCTTCGTTTTAAGATTTAATTTGTATATATTTTGACTTACGAACAATGTAAAAGAAAATAATTACGTTGTATTAGATGTAATATATTTAGGAATATAAATCTTTGATGTGATTTTATACATTAATTATAGATAATTAATTTCATGGGTATATGTGTAAACAGATAGTGGTGTGCTAATTAAACGTGTGCTCTTCCGATCTAGTGCATTTATATTGTGGTGTAGAAATAAAAAATTCGTTGTGGTAATATAATTGCCCTATCCCTTATCCCTTATCCCAATTCCTCCAAATCTTTATCTTCCTATAATTTTCAAAATTCATTCCCATAATTTCTCCTCTTCAGAAATCACAAAATTTTATCTTCATTTAATTTTCAAATTTTTCTTTCTTAGAGTCCTTGAATCTATGGAAACCAACCCCCCAAAAATGTTACTTTTCTATTATTATTTATATTATTATGATTATTATTATTTAACATCGTAGATTGCATGGAAATCATAAAGTTGGATCAAATTTTCTCGAAATCGATCGGAAGAGCTTATGTAACACTTTCATGCATTATACTGGTGTAATGATTATATCTGTACATTGTGACGTGTTTGTTATGGGGCACATCACATTACGTTTTAAGTATTGTTCCTTATTGTTGTTCTAATTGAATAAATTTTTTTAAATTATTGTTTAGAAAAATTTTACGGTGCTGCTTGCCATATATAAAACTCTAGATATGTAAAAAAAAAATAAAAAAAATAACTATTTTTTTGTTGAAGAAATTAAATCTTAGCCACTATTGATCTTTGTGATCGATTTTCTTATTGAAAGTCTTTCAAATATTGAACAATTTGGGATTAGTGTATTTTTATTAATATAGACGCTCTTCCGATCTCAATGCAAAGTTAACTCACTAACCTAGATAGTGCAAAAAGAGGGAACACCTACATTAAAATGAAATTTAAAAAATTGGAAAACTTATAAACATCATTTTCGAGTTTTAAAATTTAAACTTTTCTTCTGCGGATATTCATCACGAGTTTTCAATAATTTTGATTATTTTATTAGTTTTTTATATTCCTTATTTTATTTTAGTTTATTCATTTATATTTTTTTTAGCATTTATACATAATTATGAGTTTTTACAATTTTTTATTCTTCTACGGCGATTAACTGTTCAACTTCTTATGGATTAGTACTTTTCAGAATTATTCTTCCTACTACCAAATTATTTGAAAATTTTGGCATTATAAACTAATTATCTGGTATTATTCCTATTTATTTATTTATTTATTATTAATGTTTGTTTGATTTTTAAAATTTCCTTTCCATAGTACTTGATAATATAGAAATCAAAATTTATTTCAGAATAACTTGGAAACCTATTTCAAAATAACTTAATAGTATAAATAGAAATATAATACTAAAGTTGTTGGGCATAATTGCAATTTTGTTTGACACAATTAGAAATTTCGTCCCGCTTTTGCAGTTCTCTAGCATTATAAAATAATTGTCTGGCATTATCCCTATTTATTTATTACTTCTGTTTGTTTGATTTTCAAAATTTCCTTCTCAGAGTCCTCGATAATATAGAAACCAAAATTTATTTCAGAATAACTCGGAAACCTATTTCAAAATAACTTATAGTATAAATAGAAACTTAGTTCAGAATAACTTGGAGCAAATGAATTGATTTTTCTTTTTTTGTGCAATAAAAATTCATTTATTTGCATCATACCAACAGCTAAAGACACATAATATAATTTTGTCATAACTATATATGGCTAAAATTTATTTTCTTGACATCTAAGATATAACTTGAAAAACCTTTGTGTGCCCTTTTTTTAGTCTTTATTTTTATATATATCATTTATGTTGCAACGATTAGGTTGTAGAGGATGTAAATAATTTATTTTTAGTCTTTTTTCTCTATAGATGTGAAACCTGTAAAATATCGATTGAATTCATATTGTTACTTCATTTGATTTAATTATTATTATGACTATTCATTGTTTTTTGCAATTTATATAATGATTTTTTTTATATGAAACATTAGGAATTTACCTCCCCGTGCAACGTACAGGTTGAATACTAATTGATCAATATTTTAATTTCTCGAAAATAACAATAAATTTTAGCAAATGCTTTGTGAACAAAGAGACATAAAATCCATAAGAAGAAAAAGAACCGCACAAAAAAATTACTCCCTCCGTCCCGATTATTTAGTCTCATTTTCCTTTTTAGGATGCCTCATATATATAATCTCTTTTTTAAACTAAAAAGTCTAAATTGTATTTTTTTACAAATCTATTCATATTTAATATTTTAATTATAATTATCAATTTTGAAAAGGGTACGTTGGGAAGGTACTTTCTTATGAGTATGCAAATATTTATCTGAACAGGTATCGAGTGAATACGGACATGTACATGCTTGATATATATTATTAAACTGTTAACTAATATTAAATAAGTTAGATTATTTAAAAGTAAATAGATTATTTAAAAGTAAAATATGGTAAAGTATTAATCGAGTACATAAGCATGTAACTATTAATATAGTATTAATAAAATATTTAATTTAACGTATCAAATACTAAATCAAAACTGTATATTTATTATTTTGTTATGCAAATTCAATGACAAGTATCTATTCAATATTTTATTATTCATTATTAATATTTTTTTTGAAAATTAATCTTCAAGTACAACACACGAGTGAGAGACTAAAACTCATAGCTGTAATAGTTGATTGTGATATGATTATTTGTAGGGATGACAATGCGGCGGGGTTAGTCATATCCTGGACCCGCTGCACGAGTCTTGAAGTCGCCCCAGACCCGCCCTAAACCCACAAATTTATAGGGCGAGTCAACATGGGTCGGGTCATTGGGCCAGGTGGGACGCCACCATGACCTACGAAAAGACTCATGAATTTTTTCCCCTTTCAACTAATATTATGTGTAATGCATTAATTGATGAATTTGAAATATAATAAAATATTTATTTAAAATTTTACCGATCTCCCAACATTAACTAATATAATAACATTATTCTTTCAATTTGATAGAAAACTTCTTTAAAAAAAATAATATAATAAAAAAATAAAAATAAATTGCCACATATTTATAGATTGATGGGTCAATTTGCCATTTATAGTAATTTCTACACATTTTTAGAATTTAAGTTATTAAAAAAAGAGAAACGTCTAGTGGGTTGTGGGTCTATAGGGCAGGTCCAACCTGACCCGCACCCACCCCGGACCTACGACGAGGTTGCTATGTACCCACACATTTGCCCCGATTAGGTGAGGTGGTTCAATCCTATTAAGGACGGGTCCCTACGGGTTTATGGGTCGATGGATTAAATTGTCATTTCTAATTATTTAACTGTTAATTATTACAACATTATATAGGCTGGATGTGTAAATTTGCACGACGTATTTAGAGGAGACCAGAATTATGAACTTAGGCATTTTACTACAAATATCTCATGGTGATTTGTAATTTGTATATCAATTCATAATTTATATACTATAACTCTACTCGTACAATACACGTGTGAAAAAATCTAGTTTTAGAAATAAATAGAAAGCTAGAACCCTAGCCTTTAATCTTCAATTGCACAAGGAGAAGTAATAGAAACTCTTCTAAATCAGAAATACAACAACCCAAAATCAGAATAAATACCAAAATGGTGTGGGTTTGCCCAGTTTGGCATCCGGTTGTATCTGTAACCGGACGCCAAATTGGAACTCTAATTTAATTCGGCATCCAAAAATTACAGATTGCGTCTTTTTGCACTTCCGTATATTTAAGGAACTGCTATTGAAACCATTATTTTATTTTTTTTATATTTTTGCTTTTTATAATCCTATATCATTCTAACTTTGATGCTTTTGTATTTTATTTCTTCAATATCATCTAACATCTTGTCCGATCTTTTTTTTCTCTCTTAATTTTAATTGTATCATTGTTATATGAATTTAATATTTATGTTTTCTTTTTTCTTTTTTTGGGGGGTGGGGTTTTTGGGGGTGGGGGGTTAACTTATGTAATTAAAAAAAAAAAAAAACTCTTAGTGTAACACACAAACGATGTCTTGCACATACAATTAAAATGAACGATTACAAATTGAAACACGTACGCCGTACTTATTTTTCGTTGTGATAATAAATGTTATATTTTCAACTATTTCTTTAAAATTTTATATATGTAATAATTAATAAACGATAATATAATTGATTAGTTTTCAATATATACTAGTTATCAAATATTAGAAATTATAGAAAATATGTCAGGTCCTCTTTAGAGTTTATAGGTTGGAGAAATTTTATAAAATAGAGTTTTCTAGTTAGAGATGACCTAAAATGTAAGCACGTCAAACCTAAGAGATCATATAAGCAAAAAACCCCTTAATGAGAATCTAGAGTCTCTTTCAAATTTGAGAGGAAAGAAAGGTAGACACAGAGTTGAGATTTGTCCTCTATATTTCTATCTGAACGGAAATACCAAAGGTGGTGGAGTATCTATGACACAATAATCTATGCTCATGAATGAGGAAAGAGGAGGAATAGAGCTTCAGTAAAAGAAAGAAGAAACGAGTGTGAGGAGCAAGTAAAGTTATGCATATAGGTATGGCGATTGTGTACTCAACAGAGTTAAAAAGTTAAAAGAGAAGTAGAGGTAAAACGTCAAAGTGAAGACAAGGAAGGGTAAAATTGGAGGAAACTGTAGAGACCATAGGTAATTGTGACACCAGTCGTCAATTCTAATTTTATTGTACCATATGCATTATGCCTTGTACCATTCAACCAAGGCTTTTATAGTGTGTGTGTGTATATATATATATATATATAGAGGATTGGTTCATGTTAGAAGCAAAGTCTGCAATTGATAATTCTTTTTGACGTTTGTAAATTTTTAAATTTTGTAGTATTCAGATTTGTTTATTGTTATGGTCATATATTTTGCAACTTTTTGTTGTTATAAGGGGTGTGATCAAATAACACCTCACTCTAAACCCTAAATGGTTTCTCTCAGGTAATCTATTATGTAGTTTGAATTGGAGAGCAAATATCCTTTAGAAGTTTTATATTTTCATTCATTTTAAGGCATAATTGTTGGAAGTTGAAGAAAGCTATGTTGAATATTAAATGTTAAAGTTATGTTGCGCGTGGGGTTTTTTTTTTTTAATTTTTTTTATTCTTAAATATTTTATTTCTATGATTAAAAAGCTAAGGTATAACCGTTATTTTTTAAAAAAATTGATGGAATAGTGACAAAAATGACTTATTATACGAATTTATAAAAGGTTAGAGACCCAAGAGAGCGAAAAAAAGTTAGAGACGCAACTAATTCTTAACTCAAAGGTTGAGACATTTTGTGAAATTAACCCTTGTTGGAAGTCAAAGAAAGTTATGTTGAATGTTAAATGGATATGATCTTGTATTTTTTTTGAAAGAAGATAAGATCTAACTTTAGCTATTAGCTCTACTTCTAAAGTAGAAAAATTAATGGTAAATTGCAAAAATTTATCCAACCTTTGCATTTATTTGTACTTAAACCATAATGTAAATGACCAACTGCTGAATTAAAGACGACGACATTTTGTGGACAAAATACTACATCCAATGGCATGCATATATGGTAGGCTACTTAAACCATAGTCGTCATTTTTTAAAGACATTACAAAGAGATTGTAGGGGGGGAATCGAACTCTGAACTACACTATAGCTTGTCATTCTTTAAACAAAATCTGGTATCTATGACAAAATCCTAGCTATACTGTACAAGAACTTAGTTACCATAAGCTATTTTCTCCTCAATTAACTTTGAATTTCACTTCATCTTCTCCAAAATTGTGTCTTTTACAAAATTATATAGCATGTGGAAACCCAACGAACCCCGAGTCAATTAAGAATGATGTGAAATAACTCACAAACCCAAAAGTCAAGAACGGTAACAATCAAGAACCACGCAGTATAGCATCATACCTTACTTAAACCGGCCGAAATCGTGTAACAGTGGAGATGGGTATGATCAATCTAAGAAGGTTTAAGTTATCGCCTCTTCTTTATCTATGGTATTTTAACTTTGTTCAAGAAATTAGAAAATGCAGAGTGTTGTGTAATTGGAATCGTATATTATTGCTTTAAAGTTTGGTTGAGGGTTTCGAATTTAACGTCACAAATGGATGAATTACGTCCAAAAGGGAGCACTTGCACCAAATACCCTAAAGGTTTAGGGATCTTTAATACAAAAAATAGCACCTTTGGGACCTAAATGTGAAAACGACCAACGTTTAGGGACTAAATTCGCACATTGGCCAATGGGGATGCATTATAATTACAACTTGTAAAAGTACGCGGTTCTGATCGTCAGAACTGCAACAAAATAGAAGAAAAGAATCCGGCACCGTGTAATTCCTATGTATAGGCTCAAAAATTCCTCCGAGCGTTCCACCATCGTCCATCTTTTGTCTCTCTTTACCTAATGGTTAGTTCTCATTCAATTATCTGTGTAACTGCATTAATTCCTTCCTTTTGTCTTTTGAAATTCATACGACCCAAAATTTATGCATGTATATATATATATATATATGTATATATCAAAAGTCAAAACCCACACAGGAATACAAATGGAAGTTCGATTTTTCCCCCTCATATGATGATTCAAGATTGAAGGTTTTTTATGAATTAGATCCCGCCTGCTTCGATTGATATCTCTAAACAAAAGTATGGTGCATTTGTGTGTAATATTTATCCACTTCCCATGTGGAAATACCGCGAAAAATCGAATCTTTTTTCCACTGGCATTCGTAAAAATTTTAGGTATATTGAAGAAGAGGTAGATTTTTTTGGCTAAAGGGTAGGTATTCTCGTTTTAAAACGTAGGATTTTTTACGGCCCCAAGAAGTCTTTACTTTTCACTGGTTCTTTTAACATTCTGTCACCATTTGATCTAATGCCTATCAAATTATAATATTGTGCAGCGTACAAATGTGGATGCTTGCAATAGGAAATTGGACTTCTATTTTCTCTGGTTTTTAGGTTTTGGGATAAGATATTGACTTGTTTGAAGTTGATGTATGCTTGTTAATTCTATGTGGACACTGGACAAGTATTTTCTTAACTACAAATGTTGTTGTTTTTCCCATTTCCTTTTTATCCTGGTTTCTTTCTAACTCCTTATATGGATGCTCTTTCAGATCTCATTACAAAATGGCAAAACATAAACCGCGGAATATATTGATTACTGGAGCTGCTGGTTTTATAGCATCCCATGTTGCAAACAGGCTAACTCGAAATTACTCCAAATATAGAATTATTGTTCTTGACAAACTGGACTACTGTTCAAATTTGAAAAACCTTGATACCTCCCGATCATCCCCAAATTTTAAATTTGTAAAGGGAGATATTTGCAGTGCTGACCTTGTCAACTATATACTTGTGACAGAGTCCATTGATACGATTATGCACTTTGCAGCACAAACTCATGTAGATAACTCATTTGGAAACAGCTTTGAGTTTATTAGGAACAATGTCTATGGGACTTACGTCCTTCTTGAAGCTTGCAAAGTTGTTGGAAACATTCAGAGATTTATTCATGTCAGTACAGACGAGGTCTATGGTGAAACAGAAGAGAATGCTTTTGTAGGAAACAGTGAAGATTCCCAGCTTCTCCCAACAAATCCCTATTCTGCATCCAAAGCTGGGGCTGAAATGCTTGTCTTGGCATATGGAAGATCCTATGGTCTGCCTGTCATAATCACAAGAGGCAACAATGTTTATGGGCCCCATCAATTTCCTGAAAAGTTGATTCCCAAATTTATTTTATTAGCCATGAAAGGGAAGCACCTTCCGGTTCATGGTGATGGGTCAAATATTAGAAGTTTCCTCTATTGTGAAGATGTTGCAGAGGCTTTTGAGACAATACTCCACAGGGGTGAAGTAGGTCATGTTTACAATATTGGGACAGACGAGGAGAGGAGAGTTATTGATGTTGCAAGGGATATTTTCCAGTTATTTTCTTTGGATTCAAAGGAGATGATAAAGTGTGTCGAGAACAGGCCATTTAATGACCGAAGATATTTCTTGGATACTAGAAAGCTGAAAACTTTAGGATGGTCAGAGCGTACTTCATGGCATGATGGTCTAAGGATAACTGCCGAGTGGTATATGAGTAATCATGACTGGTGGGGAGATGTTTCAGGTGCATTGCTTCCTCATCCAAGAATGCTATCTGCTCCCAGAATGGAGAAAGAGAACTTCAGTGTGGGGGCTCTTGACTCTTCCTATTTACTAGATTATCCTGCCCAGGATGGTCAGGATCAAAACAAATCTCATCATAGACAATCCATCACTTTACCTAAAAGCCGCCTCTGACATTCTTGATTTATGAAAACACTCATGATAGTCTTTCTGGAAAATTTTTGTGACACAAGATATTGATGGGTGTTCTCTTCAGCAGTGGCATTATCTGTACATTTCAGAGACACTGTCTCGATTGCACTGGGAAGATTCGCAGAACACCACAGGGACTACAATTCACTTTCAAAAAAAGATATTCTAAAATATCTTCATGATAACGGCAATGTAAATTGAGAATCTTACATTCTAATTTTCTACAGATAAAGACTTGGTGACTTACAATGCTGGGGCCTCTTTCTATGTTTCTTCCATTTCTCAAGCCCATAAATCTGATACCATATTTATCTCTTTATCTCAGGTGCTAAAGAAGACTACTATGAGTGTCAGTTTACAAACAACCATTTGTTAAAGTATGATAATTACAATTTACAAGACACCTTTTCTTCTGGTAACAATATTATCCTCATCAATACCCCCTTATGGGAACTAACTGATGTGTACTGCTCGGCGCAAGGAAAATAAAATTGATATTGTCCAGCCACCAATTCTCCAGAAAGTCATGTCATGTGAAGTTTCTACAAATTTTTTTAATATACTTTGGGGTCCGGTAGTCAAGAAGTAGAGAGAAACATTGCTGGTGATCTTCTTTATTGAATGTATTTATATTTAGTTAACAAAATCTAGCTTAGTTGATGCTCATGCGCTTCATAAAAATGACCTCTGAACTTTGTTTCCTCCAGCTTTTATATTGTTTCTTGGATTGAATTGGTTCCAGATGTTCTTTATTTACCTTCCTTTCCAATTCTCAAGTACATCGTTTGTTAATGGATTTCTGAAACATGAAGGCTAGACACTACATATTGATGCCAGTGTTTTCTTGGCGTGCAGAGATTTTCGCCAATAATTCACTTCTGCAAATGTGTCAACACCAACAGCAATTTTATGCAATTCAGATAACAGCTTTCTGTATGATGTCAAGCACAATTAAAGTCGAAGATAGTACTCGAATATTGAATTTTATGATGGCTTTCAAGAGTTGCACTTTGGTTCTGTGAAGATTAGTACATATTCCATTTCTGATTAAAATTTTTTTTGAATTTTTTAGAGTGCTACTTGCCCAAACAAAGTCATTTTATAAAAAGTTGTTCTCTACTGCTGATAATTGAATCATAGAATTATTGTACATCTCCTGGTAAGGAAGATTCTATACATCATAACTGTTTGAAGCACGGCAGAAGGATCCTGTAAATACAAGTTGACCCAGATATCCAGGGACTTAGTTAAGCAAAGGGATTAATCGCGATGGTGGAGCTCTACCGACTGAAGCCAAGTGGATGAAATGAAATGAGTAGAAACTAGACTAAATACCTGAACTTACTACTAGTTTATGGAAGAAAAATGAAAGATGCTGATGTGCAGGAATCGCAAAGTAACATGGTAAAATTTTATCAATGCCTTCAAAAATTGTAGGATAAGGATGAAAGTGCTACATTCATCTTCCATTGGTGATTTGACAATACCGAAAAATATTACTCTTCCGTCTTAATTATATAGACTATAGTCTTATTTACCTTCTTTTTTTTTTTTTTTTGAATATACCATTATTATTTATTAAATAAGGTTATTTTGGTAAAAAGACAAAAAATAACTCTTTTTTTAGGTGATTCTATTGACACCACATTTTACTAACCGCACATGTTATTTATGTCCACAACTTTTCTATCGCCTTTTTTTCTTTAATCTGATAATCTCCCATAATTATCACATATTATTTTTTATAATGTTTGCTAATTTCATGGTAAAAGAGCTCTAAACAATTAAACATGGGTAAAAAGAATTGTAAAGAAAATGAAAGGGCACTACATATATTCTCACTAATTTAAAGTAGATTAATAAAATTTTGGAACAAGAAAAGTTATTAAGGGAATAATTATTTATTAATAGAAAGTTGAGGTAAAAATGCAATGGAAACAAAAAAAGTTGTGATACAAATATAATAAAATATAGTCTAAGGATATTTAGTGCAAATAAACTGTGGTGTGATTAGTGAAAAGTATAGTGTGAATATAGTCCGGTTCACCCACCCACTATGGGTGGGGTTACACCGCTCACTACACACATAACTAACATACATGGCGGCCATGTGTGCGCCACATCAAAAGTAGGTGGTGTAACGCCGTCTACAGTAGGTGGGTGAACAAAATTAGTGAATATCGGTCTCCCTGCCCTCTTTTTTTTTTTTTTTTTTTTGGCAAATGACGAAAAATAACTCTTAAGCTAGAATCAAGATTATATTTCCCAGTCAAAAGAATAAAAAAAGGGAAAAAGGAAAAATGAAACAAGATTATATACTTGGGACAACTTCAAAAAAAAAATTGATTATATGATCTTTTTTTGGGACGGAGTGAGTAGAAAATATGTCTTAGGCCATTACAGTAGGATGTGTATATTTCTAATTCTAGTTTTAAATGATAATTGGACAATTATAATGAAGTAGAATAGGTAGTGAAGATCTAATTGATATTTGAAATGAGTGGTTGTGACCAAGTAGTTATAAAATCAATGATTAAATTAGTGGTAGGTGAAGTAAAATTTGGATATATAATGAGAATCAAGTAAAGCATACAAAAAGAAATACTAGAAATCCATTTTGAACCAGACTGGTGCTATTAGTGTAAAATTATTTATATGTGCGTCTGGCCCAAAAGACTGAAGCCCAAAGAGCCTATTTTCACGTCACTCGCCCAAACAAACACACTCGCTGGCTCGCTGTTTCCGCAACATAATCGAAGCAAACTGCAGCAATTTTGAAGAAAACCCCCATTTTTGCAAAGCCCCTTTTTTCTTTTTCAACGTTTTTTCATCACATTGCAACAATATTCTCATCGATTATACAGCTGCGTCGTGCTCTGTTCTCTTCAAGACAAGAAACTTGGAGAGACCCATCAGAGGGATGTGTATTACTGTCAGTGAGTCTCTGTGTTTATTCATTTGATGGGTATTATATTTTGAATTAAATCTTTATGACCTGGAAAAGGAAAAACGCACGAAAGATTTTATTTTGTTGTAAAAATCTGATTTTGGATGGATTCTTGATAACCCAAGTGGTATTGTGCGTCTGTTCGTTTCTTGGTTTGAGGAAGAGAATAGGATATGAAGCTATTTTCTTATGCCGTAACTGTTTGTAGATATTACAGTTCTAGGGCTGCTTTCTTTGACAAAAGTAACTAATTTAAGAGCAAGACCAAGAAAAGTGGAAATGATACTCATAAAAGGCCTAGAATCAAGTGGACTGATGAACAGAAGCAAGTGTTGGACGCTATCTCGAATGGGAAGTCTGTT
This sequence comes from Nyctanthes arbor-tristis, assembly GCA_963692815.1. Taxonomy (NCBI): domain Eukaryota; kingdom Viridiplantae; phylum Streptophyta; class Magnoliopsida; order Lamiales; family Oleaceae; genus Nyctanthes; species Nyctanthes arbor-tristis. The sequence goes on from CAVNYN010233677.1 coordinate 15,271, forward strand.
TTCATGACTGGGTCTGCAGGGACAGGGAAAACTTTTGTGCTTGAGCATGCTATCAAGAAGCTTAGGAAAATTCATGGCCGCTCCAAGGTTTATGTTACGGCCTCCACAGGGGTAGCTTCTCTTTCCCTTAGCGGGCAGACCCTTCATTCATTTGTTGGAGTTGGCCTTGGTGATGCATATCGTAAGAGCTTGCTGGAGAGAGTTCTTTTAGACAGAAGGGCTCACCACAGGTGGAAAAAGGTTAAGGCATTGGTT
>CAVNYN010233678.1:0-23747 GCA_963692815.1 Nyctanthes arbor-tristis
AAATTTTAACCCATAAAAAATGATTACTAAATTAGAAAGTTTATGAATATTGTTGATAACTCAATTATATGTAGATCATATGGTTAACTACACAACGCCAGATTTCTTTTTCTTTTATACTACACAGGTTGTGTTTTCATCTGCTTATTTGACAAAACTATAATTTGCCACTGTAGAGAAGAATAGCCTATCATGTAGAGAGCAATGAATGTCAAAAAATAATCAAGGAATCAAGGTTGCAAGTTACTATCAGATTAGAAGTACATGATAAGAAATCCTTGAACACCAAATGTGTCAATTGGGATATCATTTGTTGTAACGTCCTACAAATAGATACCATATATTTATATTGGTGAAATGATTTTCTTGTTAAGGATTAGCAAAATGCATAGTAAAATTACAAAGAAACTTACCAATAACCTATACAAAAGGTAAATTCAAAATCAACAATTTGTATAAAAAAAATCAATATTTTCCCACTAAAGCATATTGAAACAAAAATTTGGATACAAAGGAAAGTTCTAAATTCAACATTTGTACTCCATCAAGACTAATACAACTTGAAGATCCACTAACAACACGGAACTGCAAACGTCGTACTCAATCAAAACCCTAAAATTTAAAGGCAATAAAATTGATCACTGCAACACAAAAAAAAAAAATCAAAATAAAAAAATGGATAATAAAGAATAATATATGCTGATTTGCTTAATTGGAAAAAAATTTGCAAACAAATATTTGATTCAAAACTCAGCGGAACACGAAAAAAATAAAAAAAATAATATAGAAGAATAAAGGACGATTTAACATTGCTATATGAAGAATGGACAAAAAATATTCAGATATTAGATTCAAATTTTGATGAGAAGATAACAAAGATAGTTAGAGAGAGACAATGTGATTTGATAAGAGGATGATAGGGATAAAGCCAAAGAGAGAAAATGGAATGCCAAAGATAAAATCGGACACCAGAAATTGAAAAAAAAAAAAAAGAAAAAGAAAAGATAGAGTGACGTCATAAGTGATGTCAGCAGTAATAATCTTATAAAACCAGACCAGTGCAGGAAAAATCATATCAGACAAACTTATCTTATTATTAATATATAGAATAGAAGAATAAAGTATTATTTAACATTGCCGTATGAGGAATAGATAAAAAATATTCAAATATTCGATTCAAATTTTGATGAGAAGATAACGAAAATAGTCAGAGAGAGACAATGAGATTTGATGAGAGGATAATGGGGATATAGCCAGAGAGAGAAAATGGAATGCCAAAGATAAAATCAGAAACAAGAAATTAAAAAAAAAAACAGATAAGATAGAGTGACGTTAGCATTAATCTTATAACGCCAGATAAGTGGAGGAAAAAATCGTACCAGACACACTTCTCTTATTATTTATATATAGATTGTTATTATTTTGTTGGCATGGAATGAGGAAAAAGAAAAAGAAAAATTGAATTTAAAAAAGAAAGGGTTTTAGTGGGGGGGCCATTTGTAAGTTTTAAAACATTCTTCTTATAGTTATTGTCAATTTTTCTATGAAAAAAAGGCCCTCCCCTAATGGAGAGGACGTTCTGAGATGGTATTGATTTGGCAATCCATTAAGGAGAACACAACCAAAAATCCTATCCGATGTAAGCATTATCTCTAGTCCCACCATCTAGAATTTAATCCTACAAGAATCCACTCCCTTACTCAACCCCCACCTAAAATCAGTGAACCTTTCTCTTTTCCCAAATTTGTGTATATGGATTTCGCTCCATTTTAGCGAGAATGCCCCCCCTTCCGCCCAACTAAAAATTCCCATTGGTCATCTCTACTAACCGTCGACGGAAACCCTCACCAGAAAACACAAGACCGTTGCTACCTCTAGCTGGTGACCGACCCTAAACGCAAGCCTGCCTGCCTGCCTGCCTACGATGGAAACCATCTACGGAAATTCAAGAAGGCCGTCCAGATCACATTCGCTGCAGTTCATGAGCGCTGTCTAATAGGAAACCGTCCAGATCTCCGTCTGATTTCAAACTCTAGGTATGGAGTAATAAATAACCCTTTTTGTTTATTTGGATGTATTGTATTAACAAAGGTGAAAAGATACTCTAGAAACATTTTCATATATTCTAAAAACTAGAGACAAAAGAAAATCATGCAATAAAAACTAGGAAAAATTATGCAAAAAAGTATGCGCATTTAGGATTTTGTACATGCCTGTAGTATGGTTACAGATGGATATTTTTTACATGGAATGTAGAATTTTGAGTTTGTTAAATATGTGTAAAAGCAAGAAAAAAATATGTACATAGAGTTGTAGAATGTGGAGATATATTCCAGAAACTAGAGACAATGAACTTTATGAAAATTATAGGTTGTAATTTTTTCATGCCTCTAGAATTTTGAGGACCCATAAAATAGTTCACTTTTGTTCTCCTCTCATCATTAATATCCTGTAACCCTCTTTGCATTTTAAGCGTAGGGACAATCTGGTAACCGATGTATAGTATCTCTACAGCTATGGCAAATTCCTCTATTGATTGGCCCCATCCTCAACCTTGCACATAAAAACAGTTAATTGATGGAATGAAAACCATTCACAAAAATTGTAATAACACTAACCTTTTGGCTATTTTTCCTTGTGAGTTATCTAAAAAATAATTATTATAGCTGATCTAACGAAGTTATGTCACCATTCCAATCTAAAAAACTCTACAATCATGTACAAAAATCCAACATGTAACAAAATAAAAATTCTAGAGATTGAAACTTTAGCAATAAAATATGGGTTTCAGGAGAACTCAGAGTACAGAGTGTTTGAATTTAGTGAGGAGATTGAAACTATGAGGGCCTATTTTGGAAGGGATTAGGGAGTTGGATTCCAATGAGGCATTCATGAGTTGCAGCTTCTTGTTATTTAATTTGAAGAAGGCTCTATTTTTTGCTAACAAATTGCTCAAGGATTGCAATTCTGAGAGCAAGGTTTATCTTGTTTGCACCCCCTCCTCCAACTTCTCTCAGGCTGCTCCTTATTTTTTTTTTCCTTTTTTTTTTTTGCGTCTATACATTTGTTTTGTGAAAAACCCTTTTGATAACTTGTTATTCTCTGTGATATTTAGGCCCTTGAGAATGAGGCTTCATGTTCTGCAAATAACCCACCTCAAAGAAGTTTAAAAATATAACTTAGCTCAATTTCCACGTTGAATTTCTTATACATTTTTTCTCATTTTTTTACACATTTTTTAAAAACTAAAAATTCTACAGCCATGTAAAAAAAAAAATTCAACATTTAACAAAATAAAAATTCTATCGGCATGCAAAAATTACAACCTCTAATATATATATATATATATATATATATATTAGAGGTTGTAATTTAGTTTCCATTTCTCATTTTCCCGCCCAAATCACTTTCTAAATTTGGTTATTGCATCTTGGCCATTGGTTTAATACTTAATCCGAGCCTTTGATTATTTTTTTCTTTTTATTATTTTCATTTATTTTTTATCTTTTTATCTTAATATATTACCTTATATAGAGATAATTACAAATGGATAATTTAAATAATTAAATCAAGATCTTAGCTTTTTTATATATAAGTTCCCTTATATCAAATGAAACTTTCATATATTATATCTTAATAATCATAATAATGCATACAATTATACAGAGTATCACTTGGAACTGATTTTCTATATTTTTTTAAAAAAGTTTGAATTCGGTTTTCTTTTTCTTAAATAGTTTTAAATCTTTGTGATTTTTAAATTTTGATAATGTAATATAATTCATTGATATTTATACAAAATTCACAATCTGAATTTGGTTTTTTTATCTTTTTAATATTTTCATTTATTTTTTATCTTTTTATCTTAATATATTAATACTTTACATAGAGAATATCACAAATAGATAATCTAAATAGCTAAATCAACATCTTAGTTTTTTTATGTAAGTTTCCTTACATCAAAGGAAACTTTCACATATTTTAGCTTAATAACCATTTAAATTCAGTTTTCTACATCTAGAAATAATAATAATTAAATTTGATTTTTTTAACAGTTTTAAATTTATTGATTTTTAAATTTTTTTTATGTAATGTAATTCATTGACATTTTTGCAAAATTCACAATATAAATTCATTTTTTTATCTTTTTAATATTTTCATTTATTTTTTATCTTAATATATTACCTTACATAGAGAATATCACAAATAGGCAATTTAAATAACTAAATCAAGATCTTAACTTTTCAATATAAGTTCCTTTACATCAAATGAAACTTTCACATATTTTATCTTAATAATCATAATGCATGTAATTATATAGATTATTACTTGAATATGGCTTCCTACGTCCTTAAAAGAAAAATTATGTTAAGTTTTTTTTTGAATAGATCCAAAATTTGTTAGATTTTTAAATTTTATTTTATGTAATATAATTCATTGACATTTATGCAAAATTCATAATATGAATTTGGTTTTTTTATCTATTTATTATTTCTATTTATTTTTTCGTCTTATCTTAATATATTACATTATACAGAGAATATAAAAAATGGATAATTTAAATAACTAAATCAAAATTTTAACCTTTCTATATGAGTTCCCTTACATCAAAGGAAACTTTCACATAGATCGGAAGAGCACACTTGAATTCAACTTTTACATCTAAAAAAATAGTAATAATTGAATTCAATTTTTTAAACAGTTTTAAATTTGTGTGATTTTTAAATTTTATTTTGTGTAATATAATTCATTGATATTTATGCAAAATTCACAATATGAATTCAGTTGTTATTTGGGAATAACTGTAATTTAGTGAAAAAAATTGAGAATATATATAGCTATATTAATGTACTTGGAGAAGAATTATGCATAATAGGGCCTTGACCTAGGGGTCTTGGGTTTCCAAAAAGTTTAAAATTTTAATGGGTAATTATTGAAAAATATTTATTATGAACCATATCCGTGTTTATCTCAAATTATTAGATTATTTTTTGGATTGGTTCTAATATTTGTCAATTCATGATTTTTCCAATTGCTTTGGTCATGACGGTTCAATTCTTTAAAAACGAATTAAATTATGTTAACATATTAAAATATTTAATCTGTAAAAGATGTATGTTATGAAAAATTAAATATCATTAATATATATTACAAAAGTTTAAAAAACCAAACGGGGCAATAAATCACATGTGTATTTTGTAGAAAAAATTGGTGTTCACTCATAGACAACTTTATATAGATATTTCGAGAGTTATAAAATGAAAATATCTGAAAATTATGATACGTGTTAAAGATGGTTAAATAACAAATTCTACTATAAAAAGTTGTAATATATATTATCGTTCATCATTTATTCTTGCTAAATTTATCGGATGTAACATAATTTCTCGTGCATTACACACTGACAGCCTAATACAAACTACGTACAAAAACTTTCTTTAATGTTTTTCTTAGGTTTTTTGTGTAAACAATTTCTTATCTTCATTAATGAAAGATTCCGATCTTACGGGTAGTAACTATATTGTTTTTCTTTATACATACATAAACGGTCAAATATTATAATTTAAATTTTTTTATACAATCGTGTTTAATCTTCTTGAATTGCTTATATTATCTGGTATTATCATCCTGTACAACGCACAGTGAAATGTTAGTTTTCTTAAAGCTCACTATCTCTAGTTCCTTGAATATATCTCCACGTTTTACAAATCTATGTACATATTTTTTCTAGCTTTTGCACATATTTAACAAACTCAAAATTCAAAATTCCATGTAAAAAAAAAAAATTCCATATGTAACAATATGACAGGCATGTACAAAATCCCAAATGAGCATAAATTTTTGCATAATTTTTACAAGTTTTTATTGCACAATTTCTTTTGTCTCTAGTTTTTAGAATATATGAAAATGTTTCTAGAGTATCTTTTCACCTTTCTTAATACAATACATCCAAATAAAAAAAAAAAGGAAATCTATTACTCTATACCTAGAGTTTGAAATCGGATGGAGGTCTGGACGGTTCACTGGTGCACGGTGGTCGTGAACTGTGGTGGACGTGATCTGGACGGCCTTCTTGGATTTCCGTCTAAGGCAGGCAGGCTTGGGTTTAGGGTCGGTCACCAACTGGAGTCGTCGGCGGTCCTGTGTTTACCGGCAAGGGTTTTCGTCGACAGTTAGTAGAGGTGATCAATTAGAATTTCTTTTTTTTTTTTTTGGTTGGGTGGGGGGTTCTTGCTAGAATGGAGCGAAATTCGCATTCACAAATTTGGGAAAAGAGATATTGGGGAACAGGTCTCACTGTTTTTGGGTGGGGTGGTTTCTTGTGGGATTAAATTTTAAATTGTGGAACCAGGGATAATGCTTGTATTAGATAAGATTTTTGGCTGTGTTCCGCTCAACCGAATGCTAAATCAGCTTCACCTAGAAACGTTACCTCCATGTAAAGGAGGACATTCTTTTCATAAAAAAATTGTAGTTATTAACGTCCTCTCCAATACATTAAAAAGTGGTCCTTTTAAAGGGTTCAAATTTTGACTTTATATTTTTAAAGAAAACAAAAATGAAATTGAAAGATTGAAAAGGGGCAAAAAAAAAAAAAAAAATGCTCCTTAAGCGAGCAGCCGACTCCTCAACTGACACCTCACCCGTTTTCTTCTCAAGTCACCGCTAAAATATCTTCTGTATAGATAAATAAATCCTTGCTGCCGAAGAAAAAACTCGAAGAGGTTTCCTCCGCCACCGCACTATAATCATTCTACTTATCGCCGAAGGAATGAAAAACCACCGAATATACGTCAGCACCCATAAAATACCTTAATTCCTAAGAAAATTATTGTACTTTTTTCCAGCTCCTTCCACCCCTCAACACCATTTAAACCCTTCACCAATTTCCCGATTCCTCCCCTTTAGGCGCAGGCCCAGAACTCACATGGTGGATCCACTTCTTCAGGCGGGCTTCACCTCCTTCTACGAAGGATGGCTCGTCACGCAGCAAACCCATCTCGGGAAACTCCAGTCTCTGTCGAATTCCATCGAGGAAAGTGAAGAAGAATGCAGAGATTTGGTTGCAGAGGTTTTATCCCATTACCAGGAGCTTTACCTGGAGAAAAACAGAGTAGGGAAATCAGATGTTTTTCTCTGTTTCTTCCCGCCGTGGCTTACTTCCTTCGAGTGCAGTTTGCTTTGGATTTCAGGGTTCAAGCCCTCCATGGTTTTCCCACTTTTGAAGAACTCACTCGGGGGTTCACTCTCGTCGGAGCAAACAGAGGAGCTTGAGTTACTGAAGGCAGAGACGAAAAGAGGCGAAAGGGCAATCGGAGAAGCAATGGCTCGAGTCCAGGAGAGTCTGGCGGAGCCACCGATTTTTCATCTGATGAAGAAAATGGGGAAACTGGTGGATGGTGAGATATCTGAATTTGACACAGCAATGGATGATCTGAAGAAATCAATGGCGGAAATAATAGAAAATGCAGATGCTCTTCGGGGATCGACGGTGAGGAGTGTTGTGGAGATTTTGAGTCCATTGCAGACTGTCAAGTTCTTGGCTGCCGCTACTGAGTTTCTGATTCAAGCAAGAAAGTTGGGTTTGCAGAGGGATTTGAAACAGAGGATCCACTTCTAATTTGTCAACTGCCACTCAATAATAATAAAAATCAATAATGTTTTCGACTTTTTTTTTTTCCCACTTTGGCTCTTGTGTTTTCAAGCTGAATCTTTCTTCATGATGCAATGGAAAATCTTTCCTGATTAGTTTAACACTTTTCTTAAAGTAAAATTGGAGTGTTTTTGTCTTGACTGGAATTTCACTATAGGCATGGTTTGAACGAAATTTTGACGGAACATGGAAGGCCGTTTTTCAGTTTTCGCATATTTGGCAAGGCTTTGTCAATTTGACAAGTGCTTGGTTTTGGTGGAGTGACAGTGAATTAATTAAAGATAAGATAATGTGCTACAATTGATATCTATTAATTTAAAATTAATGTGATTGCTAAAATATAAGATTTTATTTAGTGTATGCCGAGTTATTGCATCAATATATTGCCAGAGAGTTGGGGCTATATATTACCTGAGTTGGGTGGGGTATCTTGCCAGACACGACAAGTGAGGCCATTACCAGGTATGGAGGGGAAAAATCACCCCACAGATGGGGAGCATTCGACTAAACATTGAGGGGATGAGAAAGTATGGCAATGTTTAGACACATCTAATGTCGTAACGGTACTAAATAGTGATGTGTTGTGCTAGTATATCACCACCCAAACTAAAATTATGAGAATTGCTATTTGTACACACAAAGTGTATAACTTTTGTACACACCCCTATGAATTTACTCACACCCCTGAAAAGTTGTGATTTCAAGAATAATGGGACAAAAGATATTTAAGTAAATACAAGGAGTTGTGTATAAGAATTATACACTTTGTGTGTACAAATGTCATTTCTCCTAAAATTATATCATTGTCTGATATAATGTCACATCATCAGTCTTGTGCTATAATGGCAGCAGACATTTGGTGCTTGAAAATTTTCTCTAGAAAGTAATTTTTATTTATATTATCTATCTCACAAAGATAATTTAATTTTTCTTTTTTATTTGTACCAAAATATAGTCCATCTTCACTCTCATATTAAGAAAGTAGTTAGGATATTAACTTTTTTTTTTTTTTTACCTATTTAATATACATTGTAATTTAATAACATAGTACTCCCTTCGTCCCCCAAAGATAGAATAGTAAGTATTTTCGTACAGATTAAAGATTGATAGGTAATATGGTTGGAATATTTAATTTTGTCTTATTTTTTTCACATATACCCTTATGTCTCTTCACATGTTTGAAGTACTTTCAATATATAGATAGTTAGATATCATTAATTAATTAGGAGAACATATGAAAATGAAACATTAAATACATGTTTAATATAGTAAATAAAATTATCTTCTTAAGATGAACGAAAATGGAATAGTGAACTATCAATTATCTTTTTGGGACAGATGAAAATAAAATAGTGGATTATCATTTTAGGATAGATAAAGTATGGTTTTAACTTTTAACTGGAATATTTAATAAATGAAAGAGTATATTAGAGAAACAATATTAAATGTTATATTTCCAACAATATTAATTGCACTTTACTTAATATTTGTGAAATTTGAAATTAGATTATCTTTATGGGTCGGAGATAGTATTAGGTTAAAAAACCTGGGAGCTACAGAGAATAAGATTAATGTAACTAATAAAAAATAAGATTTTGCTAAAAATAGATTTATTACTTCTGTTTCATAAAGGTAATTCAATTCCTATTTGCATATAAATTAATAAAATCTCATTTAATAGCGTTAAAAACCAAATTAAGATCATTTTCTAATTATGTCATTTCATTTATTAATTATTTCATTTTAATAGTTCTGTTTTATTATAACAGTACTCATAATTAGGAGTATATGTAAGAAAAATAACATTTCAACTATATTTTAAAACAAAGTAAACTATATTTTGGGATGGAACGCCGGGCTCTGTAAGGAGCCCGTCTTTATTTCCATAGCCAGACTTATTTTTATGGAAATTTCTAAGGAACCATGGAGGAGCCCGGCTCCGAATGAGATGTTCTCTTATGGTGTGTGTGTGTGTGTGTCAGGTGAGGAGTCAGTTTATAATTAGAGACCGGGCTCAGTAAGAAACCCGGCCTTGTTTCTATAGCTGGACCGATTTTTGTGGAAATTTATAAGGAACTAGGGCCGGGTTTCTTATGGAGCTTGGTTTCCAATGAGATGCTGTCATATGATGTGTGTCAGGTGAGGTGCCAGTTTATGATTGGAGACCATACTCCATAAGGAATATGACATTGTTTCCATAGCTGGACTGCTATTTTTATGGGATGGGGTAGTGTAATTCATTGTGTCTACCTAGCATGACTCGGGTGAAAAATTGACAGTTATGGAAAGAAAAAATGACAACTTGCGTTGGTAACTGATAATCGATCATTACTAACCTCAAGAGAGAAAAAAAAGGACGATCGATAATTACTGCAGACAATCACAGAAGTTAACTTATATTTTGGACTATGTCCACGTACCATATTTTGTTCTTTAAGCTCCAATTAAATGGTAGGATGGTAAAAGCATGAACATTTGTAAATTATATTCTAGAAATGTACTAGTTGGGAAAAAAGTTCAAGAATATGAATAATTTAAAAAATTATTTTCAAACATCTTGATCAATCTGGACGTTTTATTTAATAAATGATTAAGAATGAATAATAATCACCTAAACAAAGAACGGCGAAAAAATACATTTAGTGTGTGATTGTTTCTAATGATCAAGGAATTGGCTATCACCTTAACTACCAATCCATGAATATTTGCTGGTATCCGCCAAAGTGAGATTGCACTAACAAGTGGACGGCAAGGAATAACCCAATGCGGAAACCAAACTTGAAGAGAACAAAATTCTCTTATATAAGAGATTGAGGAGCGGCGCAGTTTCTCTTGGGGCTATGGAATCCTTGCGCGCCTCCCCGACTACGTATATATATGGAACTAAGAAAAAAAGCTTATTTAAACGTGCCGCCTTTGAACTTTTTAACTTGTACCAGTTGGCCCCAGATTTTTCCTAAAGCTTTTAGCGGGACATAATCCGATTTACATATGGACTCTTGATAATTACATCAAGTTAGCGGTCCCCAACTTTCCAATCTAATTATCCAATGATCCGCTCAGACCACTGTAGGCAAATTATTGAATTCCCCATCATGTAAATAATCACATAAGTTAATTAATAAAGTTATTCCGTAATTAATTTGTTTCAAGCAAAGGACTATTTGCTATAAAAATGACCTATTGTCATACGTCTAATGGGATTATCCGGTTAAATACACATGTGCTAGCAATGACGGAGCTATAAAAATGATCTATTGTCATACGTCTAATGAGATTATCAGGCTAAACACATGTGCTAGCAATGACGGAGACAAGGGGGGCCATATTTGGCCCCAGCCCAATAGTATCTCTGCCCAAGTTCTATTAAGAACAAAAAAATAGTATTTCTTAAGGTCCGGCCCAGGGGTCTTCAAATTGGGCTTGGGGGACTAAATGGGCTTGGGGGTTTGGGTTTTTAAGTAATCATCCAAAAAAAGGCGGGGTTTTACATGTAAGTTGTTACATTTGTAATAAATTGAAAAAATACTCTCAATTGTAATTATTTTAGTTTTGGAAGCAGTTATTGAAAATAAATTGTAAAAATACTTATTACACTCTCAATTATAATTTGTTACACTGACCGCATTCTTTCAAATAAAATGACTAATATTTATAATTTGTCAATTAAAAATTAAAATAAGTGTTTTTCTAAGAATAAGGGTCAATAGGTGTGTGTTTCCACAAAAAAAGGGGCCAGCCCAACATCAAAACTAATGGAACAAGACGATTAATGAAGCACAATTTAGAAGGCAGAAGGCTCGTCTGTGTAGTTGTGTTTGGGGTCTCCATTTTCATCGTTCAATCGAGGCGGCCAACGGCCAGCAACCAGCGTCCAGACGGCCGACTCCCAGCGGACCCAAGTGGCCGCCGGTGGAGACGTAAGCAAAGGTTGGGCGACGGATTCCTCATCTAGGTTTTAGCTTCAATAGATAATTTATTCTAGCCCTAATTCCTTAATTGATTTTGCCCTAATCTAAGCAAAGAGTCAAATTATCTCTAACTTCCATATTTGTAGAGAATTTAATTTCATAAATTGGATATACATAGGTGATTAGGATATTAGAATGGTTGAATTTGATTACTGCTTCTCAACTTGACAATTTCAACTGCTCTGACTTTCAAATAATGTGAATGTCCCTAGTTTTTCTTAATTTTCATAGAATGCTTAGGGTATTTTTCTCTTATTGGATCTTTAGATTCATCATTAGTTGTTTGAAATTAAGTTTTGTTGATTTTCTCTATCTGGGTTATTGTTTTCTTGAAACATAATTCATAGGGTTTCTAACGGTTGAAGGAAATTATAATTTTGCAAAGCGGGATTAGGAATGAAAATATATTTATAGTAACTGGGAAAACATATGGTTGATTATTTGGCTTCTTGACTTATTAGTTGGTTGTCGATATTATTTTTTTCATAGTTAGTAAGTGAATTATCCAAGACAAAATAAATTTTCTAATGGATTTTATTAAATACTTTAGATTGTATAGAAGAAATTATAGCTAATAGATGTAGTCGACTGATAGATGTAGACACTCTTATTGATGAATTTTCTAAATTAAAAAATCATCGGTTCAAACTTACTTTTTAGCCTAATGTATTAGATTTTGAGTAATTGCAAACTTTGTAACACAGTTGAGTGATTAAGTTTGTTTAATATTTTGAAAAATTAAAGCTTATGTAACTTTTTTTTGAGCTTTTGATCTGACTTACACGACTTTCGTGTGCTGACTCTGCCATTATATGGCGGGAGATTATTGGATAACCCCCATCTCTTACCGTTTGTACATTTAGCGGATAATCCCACCAAACATATAGTGAGAGATTGAGACTACTATTAATGAAGTCACCTTTTTCAAGTAAGGGTCTATTTATGAGGCCACCTAATTAGTATAAATCTTTTCAAGTAAGAGCCCTTTTATTACCAATGCAAAGGAGCCTATTTATTGACCAAATACAAGTATGTAATATGGGACATATTTACTGCCCAAGGACATTTTTACTATTCTAGATAATCCTTTTATAAGTACCAGTAATTCAGTCACATCTATAATCAAATAGAAGAAAAGGTAAGAATAAAGCAACCACAATTGCATAATATAACCCCATGTAAAAACTTTGAAAAATAGTTACTTGAATTTGAGCCAGTGTGTAATGCCATCAAACGTTCTATTAATTTACCCACAGCCTTGTCTAGGGAAGAAAATTAAAATAAAATATTTTAACATGTTGAAATTAATATTTTTAGATAAATTATAATATTTAGGGACTCAAATAGTAAAATCATGAAGTGTAAGACTTAATTAAAAGGAATCTAAAACCTTAACGCCGAATATAAGAAATCAGGGGGTTTCGGGCTGAATTTATGCGAATCACAAAGTGTACGGGCTGAATGTTTATTTTTTTAATTTAATTTAATTTAATTTTATTATTATTTTTTCTGATGCACGGGGGATATAGGGGATGGAGGGAAATTCGGGGAGTGGTAGATGTTTAAATTTAGTTGGCCTTACCAAGGTCATTTAAATTCAAATAAAGGCTCCAATTAAAGTTGAATAAATTCATTCCCAAATAAAAAATGACAATGAGAAGAGGGAAAGAGAAACCATGTGATAAGTTTAAAATTTACATTAATTAAATATTTCAATTTGTGTTTAACTGTTTAACTTTTTTACTTAAAAATGTGCACTTGTGTGTTGGTTCACACTTAGACTGGTGTTACAAGCATTTGGAAGATCGTGGACTAAAAAGGAAAAAAAAAAGAAGTTGGAAGACCAAAACAAGTGAGAAATAAAGTTCGTATAACTACCTAGCCACAAGCTTAGCTTGTTGTGGCCACAGGAAACTAGTTCAGAGAGGGCAGAAATTAAGTTTACACCATGCTGTCGTATATGACAAGTAGGGATGACAATGGATCGGATCGGAGCCAATCCATTTTGCCCCATGAAAAATTTACAAAACTATAATCTACTTCGTAATCCATAACTTGCGGATCGGAGCGCATTGGAGCGGATGAAGATTTTTGATCCGCCAAACGATCCACGAAACTTTTTTTTCTTTTACTACATGATACATTACACTAATCTAATCTCCTAACTTGGTTTTTATATCATACATTACACTACAATCTATAGTAATAATAAAATGAAGTTAAATCAAAGTCATGTATCAACAACCAAGTTAAATCATGGTTTAATAGTAGGTCTTGATTGTTGTTCTTAGTGACTTCTGGAAGCTTAAAAATTAAACACTTTTTTTTTTTCAAATGGAGCGGATCGGATCGGATTGATGTGGTATAATCTGATCTGTGATCTTTTGGCAGATCACAAATTCTACAACAATCTGCTCCACTAATCTATGGATCGGGAAATTTCTTCCCAAACGGATCGATTATCCATCAGGCCTGGTGTGGATACGAATTTTCTGCCATCTCTAATGACAAGGTCACAGCCACAAGAGTACAACTTCGGAGGAGTAATTTTGGAGATTAATACTATGAGGCCTCAGAAATGAAAGGTTACGGCTGCGAGGAATTACAATGATGCAGGTGCATGAAGGCTTGCTATGGGTGCATAGTTCATTTTCTTTGAAGAAGAATTTTACACTATGCAGCTGAAAGGATTCCTCTCTGCTACTGCATAGTTATGTTGGTAAAAGGATTTTATTTCCCTTTTTTCATTCCAATTCTTATTTTGGTGGCTTCTTTTGCAAATTCAGAGCACTTTTTAATGTTGTGAGCCTCCCATAAATAGGTCTAGATTAGTTTTCAATTAGATACATTCATATACACATCAAATACATTATTTCTTCACGAGTTTCATAGGGAATTGCTTAGGATTTTTTAGTCCAAGTTTGAGATTGAAGAAAATCAGTTAATGCTTTTCGTTCTTATTCCTTTTCCCAATAAGCCCGGTCATGAATTTCAACTTTATTCTGTTTTTCTCTATGAGTTTGATCTTTATCCTGAGTAACTAATTTCTTTTCTCGGAACGAGCGATGTAGCGTCATTGTCAACCCTAGTTGTGTGTTTGTGGACTCAATGCTTAGGAATTGATTTCTAGTTAATTATTTATCGTTGTTTTGCATTTTTTTACCTATCAGAGCTCAGAGGGTGGAATTTAATTGGTTTGCATTGAACTCTAGAGAGAAATGCATGAATTATATTAGGTGTTAAAAAACACTAATTTAGACAAGATAAAGAAATTTATTTTTCGTTAATATGTACAATTACGTATATTGAACTTCAAGGATGCTTACATGAATTTCTTAACGTTTATACATTTAAGAAGATTGATAATACACTCACTTGGAGATAGGTGATGAGGCTAATTAAGTAAGATTAATTAGCTCTGAGAGAGTTAGTTAATTAATTTAGTGAAATTCGATCGTTAAATAAATTTGATTTTTGTTGAATCGATTAACAGGTAACCAGGGGAATCAATGGTAATTAAATTGTGAGTTCCCTAGTCCATAAAATCCTTGAAGAAAATTCACAAAACACTTTTGTTAATTTTTAGTTGGTAATGTTACTAGCTTTTTACTTTTAATTCATTTATTTGCATTTAAACAAAACTCAAGATTTCATCTTTTCAACTAAAGCATAAGTTGATTAACTAGAATTTGAAATAAAACACGACGCTCTTCCGATCTCAAGTCGGTTTTTGCAAAAAATGATGCCTAAACAGCACGTGGTGGCATTTTTGACATAAATTTACTTATTATACACGTCGGTTCCTAAGAAGAACCTACATGTATAGCATATGCATTGGCGTAGGCGTCAGTTGCCATAAGGAAACCAACGCCTATTTATTATTATACGCGTCGGTTCCTTGTTAGGAACCGACACGTTTTATAATAGTCATCGCTTACTTCAAGCAACCGATGCCTATGCTTTATATATTTATCCATATACATATGCCTATTTAACACTTCTCTCTTTACTCCTATTTCATTGCACAATTGCTACACTTGTTCTTCATTTTGTTTTTGGATCCTCCACCCGATTTTTACCGCTAATTTCTGTATTTTGTCCTTCTGTTCCTGGTTGAATTTCATCCAGAACAGCTTTTTTGGTGGCTGCACCACTGCATGTCCTTCCACACCCGACCCGTAGATATTTAGATCTTCACACGATGAGTCCATCACAGCTCTGCTGCCATTTCAGCTGAACGCCTATATTACCGGTGTCGTATGGGAGTATTTATGTTGATTCTGCTGTGATGGGTACAGTTGGAGGTGATTGGCTATGGAGAAGTGGAGCCCAGCGAGTATTGGTACTTCACGTGACCTCTTTTCGGTGGAAATTTTGGTAGTAGTCACTCGCCATGAATTCTCCACATCCATCCACCACATGGGCTCCCATCTTTGCAGCATGATTCTTAAGACATTCTTTGTATCTAACAACTACATTTATTGAACCTACTGATGGTTCTTGAGGCTGCTGCAAAGGCGGAGGTGGCGAGGACTTGGAATTGGATGCACCACCGGGAGAAGTGGGGGGTGGATCTGGATTTATAGTGGGGTTAGAATTTTGGATTTGAATTTTGAGTTGTTTGAATTTTAAATTTTATAGGTCTCTATTACAGAATTTGACTCCTCACTGTGTGCAACCTACATTAAGATCAAGGAATTAATAGTTGAATTTCAAACACGTATTACGAAATGCATCCATGTCCTATAATTTACAGTTAGATAATTGAAATCCAAGACCATTAAGAAATGCTGCCTGATGGAAAGGTTATAGAACATGTCACTACTACATAATTGCACAAAAAAAATTGGAATTACGCTTCGATTTTTTGAAGAAGGGACGCGTAAATAAAATGAGGCAGCAAAATTGAAATTAACTTTCAACAATAGACGTAGGTCCTTTTTTAAAAACTGACGCTCCAAGCCCATGTCAACAATGGGCGTCGGTTTCAGATGGCGACCGAAGCCTTTTATGTTATTAGGCGTTGGTCCTACAAAGAGACCGACGCCCAAAAATAACAAAGGCATCGGTTCCAGTAATAGACCGACGCCTATTTCCTTATACTCCTAAAACCCCAGTTGAAACATTTTATACCCATTTTGAACTCCACTCTGCAAATCGAAATTCAACCAACTTTCTCTCACAAAAAATTCATGTGAAGAGTAACTCGAGGTTCGTTTTCAGCGTTGAATCACTTTGCAAAAATTACTTCCCACATATCGATCCTAAATCCCCTATATCTTCACCCAAGGAACCCTTCCGGTGAGTAGCGGCTGAGGTAACGATGCGGGGGATGGTGGGCTGGACTTTTTGGTAATGGCACTCAGTTTTCCATCTTCTTCGTATTTTTGGGTATTATGATTAATGGCCACTGATTTCTTGGTACTTTAAGGTGAAAATTGATCGGAGGTGGCAGCTGATGGCAACCGGCGGCGCAGCGGAAGGCGGGCTTCACTGCATTTTTTCTTCAGATTTTCAAACTAGTTGCAAAGGTAAAGAAATTTAGTTTGGATTTAGGATTTTGGATTTAGTTTGGATTTAGGATTTTAGATTTAGTTTAGGATTTTGGATTTAGTTTGGATTTAGCTAGAAATTATGATGTTAAAGGTTTTTGCGAAATTTGGTTGAGATGTGTATATATGTATACATTGCTATATATGATTATTTATTAATTTGTTAAATTTTGGATTTTTTTTTATATATTGTAATGAGAAAATTGGTTTTATTGTGTGAAGAGATATTTATTTTGAATTTAGAAATTATGAAGTTTAGGGTTTTTATTAAATTTGGTAAAGATGGGTATATATGTGTATACATTGTTAAATATATTTTCAGTTATATGTGATTTTTTGTTAATTTGTTAAATTATGGTTTTTGGTTAAATATATTTTTTTTCTTATATGTGATTTTTTTTTTGTTAATTTGTTAAATAATGATTTTTTGTTAAATATATTTTTTTGTTATATATTGTTATATATATATATATATTTGCTATGTATATATGTATGTATACATTGTTATGGCTATATATGATTTAGGTAGATATACATATATATATATATATATTTATACATTGTGTTGGGCATATATGATTTAGATAGATATTTATGAAATTTGAGATTGGAGGCTTATGGAAAGATATTTATACATAGATTAATATTATTGCTATGAGAATGAATATGTAATTAACAAGTATTATTGGCCAAATAAATTAAGAAAATCACATGACGTATCAATGTATTCAATAAATGAGAAAAATAACCCACTAAATTGAAGTAATTCATTTTTGAATATCTTTACATAAGTCGGTTGTAAGATATATATAGATCGGAATTGGATGTATGAGAGATGTACCACACTAGAATATTTGGAAAAGGATAAAGAGTTTATAAAATTTGCAAAGAATAATAGAAAAAGGAAACGAAAAGAACTAATAGTATGTCCCTGCCGCGATTGTAAGAATCTTCAAAATATCATAGTTATATGGAAGTGAAGCACCATTTGATTAGACGTGGTTTTAATGAAGGTTATACGCGGTGGTCTTGGCATGGTCAGGATTTACTTCCTACGGCTAGCACTAGTGTCAATGAGGATGCTGAGTGGGAGAACACAGTAAACAAGAGTGATGAAATTAGTCTGACAAGAGAAGATAATGATGATGTCCAGAACAACCGGGTTGATGAAATGATGCGTGATATAGAAGATGACTTCACTGAGACTCCGCACATTTTTGACGGCTTGTTTCTCAATTCTGAAAAGCCATTGTTTCCTAGATGTAATAAGTTTACAAAGTTGTCTGCCATGTTTAAATTGTATAATTTGCTACAATTTAAAAGCAAAGAATGGATGGAGTGACAAGAGTTTCACAGGGCTGTTGGAACTTCTAAAAGATATGCTTACAGATGATAATGAGCTTCCTAGCTCGACCTATGGGGCAAAGAAATTGTTGTGCCTGATGGGTATGGAGATTGAGTGGGTACACGCATGTCCAAATGATTGTGTCTTGTACTGACAGGAGTACAAGGACTTGCATGCGTGCTCAAGGTGCTGGGCGTCGCGGTATAAGAGAAATGACAGCCACAATAAATGTACTGACAAGAAAGGCCCTCCGACAAAAGTGTTATGGTACCTACCAGTAATACCTAGATTCAAACATTTGTTTACGAATTCAAATGATGCAAAGAAAATGCGATGGCATGCTGATGGGAGGAAAGAAGATCGAAAACTCAGACACCTAGCCGATTCTTCGTAGTGGAGGAATATAAAGAGGATATTTCCTGAATTCGGTGGCAAAGATAGGAATCTTAGGCAATCTTAGGCTTGGACTATGTACAAATGGAATCAACCTGCATGGTAATATGAGTAGTCGACATAGCACTTGGCTGGTTATTTTAGTGTGTTACAATTTTCCTCTTTAGTTGTGTATGAAGTAGAAGTACATAATGTTGTCATTATTGATTTCAGGGCCTAAACAGCCAGGAAATGATATAGATGTGTACCTCGCACCACTCATTGATGATTTGAAGTTGTTGTGGAACGAAGGCGTGTCGGGGTTCGATTCACATAGCCAATCACATTTCACACCACATACAATGATTTTTTGTAACATAAAGGGCTTTCCAGTGTATGGTAAATTGTCAGGTTATACTACCAAAGGAGGTAAAGCGTGCCTCGTTTATAAAGATGTGACAATTGATCTTTGGTTGACCACTGCAAGAAAAATGTGTTCATGAGTCATTGGATCTTTCTTCCGTCTGACCACCTGTATCAGAAGAAGAAAAAAGCTTTCAATGGGGGAACCAAGACTCGAGTCGCCCGTTTGCCATTAACAAGAAAAGAGGTTTAGGAGAGGGTTAAAAATGTTAATGTTGTGTATGGTAAAACTTCAAAGCCTCCACAGAAGAGTATATAAAAGAAGCGATCTATATTTTGGGATCTACCATAATGGCAACACATGCAAGTTAGACACTGTCTCGATGTAATGCATGTGGAGAAAAATGTGTACGATAGTCTCATCGGAAATTTATTGAAAGAAAGACAAAAGAAGGTATCAAAGGTAGAAAAGACATGGTAGAAACGGGGGTGCGGGAGCAATTGGTACAGCAGGAGTCTGGAAAGCATACATTTTTGCCCCTGCATGCTATACTTGGTCTAAGTAAGAGAAAACTAGCTTTTGTGGGTGTCTAAATGTTGTTAAGATTCCATCTGGCTATTCGTCAAACATTAGGAGACTTGTAAGTATGAAAGATTTGAAATTGGTTGGAATGAAATCTCATGATTGTCATGTCTTAATGCAACAACTTTGCAGGTTGTAATATGAGGTATATTGCCAAAACATGTTAGACATGTCATAACTAAGCTCTGCTTCTTCTTTAGCACAATTTGTTGCAAGGTCACTGATCTCGAGACGTTGGATGCTTTGCAGGCTGATGTTGTTATCATGCCATGCCAGTTTCAAATGTATTTTGCACCATTGTTTTTCGACATTATGGTGCATTTAATCGTTCACTTGGTTAGGAAATTAAGATATGTAGTCCGGTGTTCTTAAGGTATATGTATCCATTTGAGAGATACATGGGTATTTTGAAAGGATAATTGAGAAGCCAATCTCGATCAGAAGGGAGTATAATTGAAGATTATGCTGCTGAGGAGGCTATTGAATTTTGTATAGATTGCCTAGATGGTGTTGAAGCAGTCAGTATTCCTAAATCCTGACACGAAGGGAGACTTGGAGGTAAATGTATGATTGGATTCAGATCAATTGTGTTTAGGGCTGAAATGCAAGATAAAGCACACCTCCTTGTCTTGCAGCACCTTACTGTAGTTCACCCATATTTAGACGAGCCCACTTTGATGTTAAGGCGTCAAAATCCTTCGAAAGGTGAGATGTGGCTGACTAATGAACATAATCGCACATTTATAACATGGTTCAGAGATAGAGTGCTCCAATAGTTGTCCCATGCACCGACGGTGATTATGGAAACAATAAAATGGTTGGCGTACGGCCCTGGGTTAGATGTTTCTTCTTACGAGGGCTATGATAATAATGGATACATATTTTACACTAAAAGTCAGGATGATAAGAGCATGATGCAGAACAGTCGAGTGACGTTAATAGTACTTTCATTAGAATATTCCAGTGTCAATCATGGGAGGGCAGTTGATGCTGCAGTGTCGTGTTATGGTGTCATTGAAGAAATTTGGGTGCTAGACTACTAGGTTCTGAAGGTGCCTCTTTTTCGATGTAAGTGGGTTGAAAACCGTCGAGGTGTTCGGGTTGACGAATTAGGTTTCACTCTGGTAGACTTTGGTAGGCTAGGCTATCTTGATGACCCTTTCATATTTGCATCACAAGCAAAACAAGTCTTTTACATTGTTGATCTTATTGAACCTAGGATGTAGCGATTGAATTGGACGAGTTTGATTAGCCTATCGGGCCTTTTGCTTTAGAGTTTGACAAGTACGTGGGGAGTGTAGTTCGAATCCATGTGCAGATAAACTATAAAGATTGGAAATCAGTTAAGCCATCCCTTAAGGATCTCATATGGGAAGACTTTAAAGTATTGAATGAGTTTACATGGTTGAATTTGATACTAATAATGAGTGATTTTACCAATAACATTGTTCAATATTTTTCTTTTACAGAAAAGATTCAATCTCGAGAATGATGATTTGAAGCATGCTACATTCATTGAAGCTGGGAGGAGATTGAAGGACTTCAAGAATAAGTTGGTGCGAAAGTTCATCAATGAGAAGCACCCTAAATATAATTCTCCATGTGATCTTTATAAAGGGATCATTTTGCCATATCAGTGGGAGCCTTGACATGAATTTTAATTATTTGTCGCTAAATATTCAAATTTAAATTCTTATAAAATATTCCAAAAACCACTGGATGTTGCTAGTGCTATGTCTATCACGTAATATGGTATACTTCTTTGACTCTCAGGAGGTTAATATGCATGACTTGCCTATCAAACCGCAGTTGTCTATGTAAGCAATTATCATTAACTTTTGTATATTATTATTCTTTTTTTTTATTTCAACTTGTTTAACTTATATATATATATGTATGTATCTATATTATAACTCCAGGGTGCTTAAAATGTTGTGGGCGCCGGGGAAAATAGTGAAGAAACGTCTCATGTGGAAAACAATCAAGGTATGAAAAATATCCTCTAAATATTATAATAATTATTGAAGTTTCAAATTTTAGTGATTTAATTACTAATATTTATTTTAAACTCGTTAGAAATTTTAGTATGCTCAGCAACTCGGATCTAATGAGTGTGGCTACTGTTTGATGAGAAATATGTACGAGATAGTCACCATATATGCTGGTTCCAAAGAATATTTTGATACGGAATAAATATTTATTGAATAGTAATAATTATCTAACCAAAATTGTATTTATTTTATTACAAAGTATAATTATATTTCTTTTTCTTTTTTGTAGGCATATGAAACGAGATCATATATTCAATCAAATATAGATGAGGTTCGGGAATTATGGGCAGGATACTTTCTCTAAAATTGTACACGAGTTTTGGTTCTAACTATTGATTATAGTTAGATTTTTATGAAAATGATGATAATTAGAGAATGATGATAATTAGAGGAGTATATATATAGTCATATAGTAGTTATTGATTTTTGGACTAGTTTTTTTATATTTAATGGTTAGTTTTATGTTTATTCAATAGTTTCGTATTTACGTTAGCTTATTTTATAGTAGTATTTGTATATTCATATTTATATCAAGTTGGTGATATTTGGTTAAAGTGTATATAAATTGTTGGTGTTGGTGGTGGTGCTGATGCTTTTTTCTTGGCTACTTGTTGCTTGCATTTGCTGTTTTGTGGTCGCAGGAAAACTGGCAAACTTTGATTTGTGTAATTTATATATTAAAAAAAAAGTAGTGGCGCAGGTTGTTACACAACAACTGACGCCTATATAATTTAAAAATTTAAAAAATATTTATTTTTCATATATGCGTCGGTTTCTACAAAACAACCGACACCTATAGTATAATTTTTTAATTGGATGAGGCTTTTCGGCTTTGATTTTAAGTTAACAACCAATGCCTTTTTATAGTTTGAGCGTCAATAAACAACCGACGCCTATTCTCCTACTATATACGTCTGTTACATATGGGTCTATGTAGAAACCGACACCTATAATTGATTACGACCGACGCCTAATTGGCAGATCTGTAGTAGTGTGTAATCTCTAACAATCTAAATATTAAAGAATTATGTACAAACATTCCTTGAATCTCTAGCAAAATAACCAAACATTCATTGATTTATAACAATAATGGTTGTCAAAAGTTATAAAAATGTATATTTAAAAAAAACAACTTTTATTTTTATTGTTTAAAATAATAAAAATGCAAATAGTATATAGAACATATGGCCATTGAGGATCTTATTGTTTCCTGCCAATCAGTACTTACTTTTTCTTTTCTTTTTGGGCCAATCAATCCTTACCCTTTTTTTTGCAGACCAATTAGTTCATCATAAGGTTCTATTATAGTCACCCCCATATCACAAGAATTAGTGCACAAACCACTCAATTCACTATAACTGATGTCAAAAGACTAAATCTCTAATTATTATTTAAATATTATATTTAATTAAACTCATACGTTATATAAATCGAAAGAAAAATCTTAAGGTATTTAATGATCTCTGCACTTATCATTTAAAAAATTTAAAATCCAAATTCGTTTTGGTATTGTGCGTGAAAATTATGAATTGAAGTTGCCAACTCATTCACTTATTATATTCAAGTGAATATTTGTTCGCCAATATTGAAATATATTGTTTTAACTTAGCTGGTATGAGGATATAGGGTATTGTGGACACATTATGTTATTTTACCCAAACATTTGAATCCTTATGTTTACGAAATGACCTCAATGTCAGTCTATGTTCAGTTATGTAGGGTATTTTGAGCATGCATATGAATTAGAAGTATAGAGAATGGCATAATTAGTTCTCTAGACAAGTTATATACAGCGGGAGATTAATTCCCACATTTAGAAGCCATAAATGTTATTATCATATGGGTTGTGACTGGTA
>CAVNYN010233679.1:0-17765 GCA_963692815.1 Nyctanthes arbor-tristis
ATTTTAGTAATAATTTTTTTAAAGATATATTATTTGTCCATAAATTAATACGAGGAAATTGATTGAATAGACAACAATATATATTTACAGCTTGATTGGATGTGTTTTTGCTCGCAAGAAAATTAATTTTCTCATAGAGGTAATTACAATTTTAATTTAACTCAAAAGACCAAGAAAATCGATTTGCTCATATTATTTATGGAAAGAAATCCCAACACTTTTTCTAAATGCCAAGAAAAGAGAAAAGAATAAAACAATGGCCAATTATATTCACATTGCAATTATTATTTGGCAGACCACAGTGTTATCACAACAACAAATGGTCTTAATTCTTTGTTATTTACTTATTCTTAAGTCGTCAAGTCTTTTTCACTTTTGTCCTCATTAATTAGTTAATAGTTAACACATTTGGTCGGTATATTATAGTTTACATCTAAGTATTTTTTTAATACGCTTTATTATTAGGTGAAAATTTTATATTTTTGTTTCTTTTTTGTTATTTACTTATTTGAAATTAATTAGAGTATATAATTTTTTTGACAATTAAATAAAAAGATTGGAAAGAAATTTTCTTCAAAGACAAATATACTGTTAATGAAAAGTTAAAGACAAAAAATATGATGAAAAAAATATTGGGGATGTAATTGTTGCAGCAAGTAAATATTGAGAGCCTACAATACAATTTTACTGTGGTGCACCAAACAAATAGTGTTTTGTGAATATTTATTAATTACCCTAAAACAAAAAGGCCAATAGACGTAGTTGGCACATTCCAATTTCCGAACCTTCACATTTCTTTTAAAATATTTTTGATTTTAATCCGCCAATGGAATGGAGACATAACCAATCAAATTTCGGGATTATATGCATTTCCCTGGAAATTTAATTAGATTCACAAATATATGGTAAGGGAAAAATGGAAAAAGCAAATAAAAAAAAAAGATAGAAATATACCTCCGTCCC
The DNA here is from genome assembly GCA_963692815.1 of Nyctanthes arbor-tristis. Taxonomy (NCBI): domain Eukaryota; kingdom Viridiplantae; phylum Streptophyta; class Magnoliopsida; order Lamiales; family Oleaceae; genus Nyctanthes; species Nyctanthes arbor-tristis. Next base: position 964 of record CAVNYN010233679.1, read on the forward strand.
ATGAAAACATCTCCTTTCATTTTTCACATGAATTAAGTAATACTGTTAGAAAAGTACAATTTAATGTTATATTTCCCAATACACTATATATATATATATGTGTGTGTGTGTGTGTGTGTATTTAAAAACTAAAAAATTAGCTAAGGAAAGTGAAATATAATTTCAGACAGACGAAAAATGAATAGTAAAATATCTTTGAGAGACGGAGGGTGCACATTATATTGCTAATAAAGAAACACATTACAAGCCAATGAGACCTTAACCCATTTGGTTAGGAGGCTAAGGTTGAAACATTGGGATGTAAAGGTCCAGGTTTGATTCCCCCCATGTGGGGTTTATCTATATTTTATATATAATTTGTGGTTTCCTGTATAGGAGTTTGATTTCTTATAGTCTCCTGTATAGATGTTTGTATTGTTAATTTCTTCCTGTATAGGAGTTTGATTTCTAAAAAAGAAACTCATTACAAAGTGTTTATTTTATGTATAGTTAAATATTTTTCCTTACATTATTTCACGGTTATTCTTTGTGCAGTTGATAGTCTTTCTTTTTCTTCAAGGCTAACCCATAAGAAGGAATGGTGATTCGTGATATCTTAAGGGCATATGAAAGGGAGTCCGGTCAGTCTATTAAGTATTAACCGCGAAAAATCTTCTATCTATTTTAGCTCTAATGTGTCAGTGGAAAAAAGACAACATGTTAATTTGCAGTTTACTTGGTATTGAGTCAACCGGAGGACATGATCGTTAACTTGGTCTTCCTTCATTGGTTGGCAGAAACAAGAAACAGGTATTTTTCTTTTGTTAAAGAGAGGATTTGGCGATTGTTGCAAGGGTGGAAAGAAAAGCATTTATCCCGAGCCAGCAAGGAAATTATATAAAGTATTTTTTTGCTCCCCACTGACCTTTTGCAATGACTTTGAGTGGCTCATGAACTTCCATTGGCGGGGCAAAAACAAAGGAACAACTCGTGGGATAACGTGGAAGCGATATTGCAATGGGACAAACTATGCTTTCCTAAAGTAAGTAGAGGACTTGGCTTCAAACTCCTTCAAGACGTGAACCTTGCACTCCTTGGCATACAAAGTAGGAAGTTGCTGGCGGGGCCAACCTCTTCAGTTTTGAGACTGTTTAAAGCCTCGTATTACCCTAATTCGTCTTTTCTTGAAGCAAAGATCAGTTACAATCCTAGCTATGTTTGGCGTAGTATCATGGCTAATCATCACCTCTCGAAGGTGGGAGTGCGTTACCGTTTTGGTGATGGATCAGGCATAAGAGTTTGGCATGACCCCTGCCTATCAAATGCTTAGAATCACTGGCGGAGAGAGGGGGCATTGTGGGTCTTCCCCCCAAATTGAAAAAAAAAAAAAATTTAACCTTGTAATATGTATATAAAGCGTTTAGTCGTGTGTACTATACGGCTCACCTCTCTAATAGTGTCTAGCTCCGCCAGTGCTCAAAATGATCACCACTGATATTCCTTATGGTGGCGACAACATTAAGATAAATCAGGTTATGAATATACATGAAGTCAAATGGGACCTTGATGATCTCTTATTCTTAAGATACCAATCAATCCACGGTATGTTGAAGATCGACTTGTGTGAAGATTAGAGGCAAAAAAGTCTTATACAGTTCGCAGTAGTTACAAATTAGCATAGAAAATCAGATACAATAACCTTCTCCCACCTGTTGAATGAACAATAATGAACAATTAAAATGAGAAACTCAAAAAATGTAAGAGTATATTAGACCTGAACACGTGACAATATTTCTTTGCAGAGAGAAATTTTTGTACGAAAATGTGGGTCGAGGGAATCGTTAAAAATGGGGTTCCTGAAAATGATTTGTCGCCAAATGTCGGGCAATATGTGGCTTGCTAGATGCATGTGGCATATTAGATGACACATATTTACCATGCTACATAAACATCTAGCTAGCGGTATTATATTGTCACGTATCTGACGGTAAATCAGTACTCCAATTTTCCCCTCATTTTAGGGTTTTAGCCCCTCGTTTTCTTACACCATTTCGCATTGCCACGGGAAAATATTTTTTCCCCAACGTTGGGTATATAGATGCTCTTAATTGAACTGAAGTGGGTGACATACATATATCATTTTCAAACTTTTGCAGGCGGGTCAAGAAGAACTGCAATAATTATTAGACACTGTAATCACGTGTCCTTAGTCACCGGAAAAGTACTGCTCAAATTGCGGAATCTGAAGTCAACTTGTCACGTGTAAATTTTCATGTTTCTCTGCCTCTAAATTTTTTTTTTTTTTTTTTCTCCTGAATACTCATTTTTTAAATTATATTATTGTTGTTGCGATTTGTCAAAATTTCTGGTCTATGTAAGTGAAAGAGTCATCATCCAATGTGGACCGTTCGAATACAATTGGAAAAATGACTTTCTTGTTCTCAATAAAATAATAACAATAATTGATGTCTAAGGATCTTTTTGCCAGACAAATTATAAGAGCTTCCCCAATAGTGCACCAAAATGGAGATTTCTCCATTTGATATATACGCACAGCTAAACGAAGACAGCTACAGTGGTGAGCCAAATATGACCCGCCACTGTAGCTACTGCAGGCATGCCGTATATGGAAAATGCCTTCTATGCCATTTCCTTTATTATTATTATTTTAATTTTTTGTATTTTTATACATTTGTTTGTTTCTTTTTTATACACAGTTTTTTGTTTCTTTCTTTAATTTTACGTGTCTTGTATTTGAATTTTTTTTTTCTTTTTATTCTTTTGTATTGATCTCACTGTTTTAATTTAGTGTTATTTTTGGCTCTTTGAATTGTGTTTGGTTATTAATACGGTGTGCAATTATTTGCTTTTTTAGAATATTTTAATAGTTGGATATATTAAAGAAAAATAGAAACAAATGTTATAGAGAAGATATAGAGTATATGTGTTAGAGAGTTTTTTTTTTTTAAATAGAGTATGATCAATGATGTATTGTATTTTAGAGTACTAGTGCTCCAAAATAGAGTACTAGGGTTGAGAATGACCTAGTGTATTGACATCATTTATAAACCAATTTATAGACATTTAATTGCCAAACACATTCCAAAGTGGGGGAAATTTCATAAATAAATGGTAAAATGGGAAATTCCAAACGGTATGTTTTAATAAAGGGTGATGCTACTAGTAGGTTCTGGTTCATCGTTTGGTTAAGGCTTGTTGACTTTTTCCTTGGAAAAAGATTGTGTTGCCCTTTCCCTGTTTTTCTATGACTTACATGGGTTTTCTTTGTTTTCATGGTTTTGATACCACTTCGGGTTGTCCTCTGAAACCTAAAGGCGGAATTAAGATAAATAACCTTATAAAACTACTCATTACGAACCAAAAATTGTCTATAGGCATGGTAATGATATTTTCTGTCATTATATGTTATAATCATATAATTTACTTCTTCAGCAACCTAAGTAACTCTTTAGCTTACTATTATTTTAGCAACGCAATCATGTAGTTGAGTTCTCCAAAGTCTCTTGATGAGTTGGATGGTTTCCTCAATCTTTTGATCTAGTTTTTGAAGGTCCATTCGATAGTATGGGTTAAATAGAGTAGAGTCATAATGAGTCTGCTCTAAAAGTCTTCCTGGATTAGGTTGGTTAATTAAAACATGTTGTCTAGTCGGATTGTCACCAACTAATTCATTAAGCAAGTCTTGAAGGCTATATGTATTATTATTAAGCAAATTTTCCGTCATAGTTGCTCAGTCAAACTTCTTCAGTTAATTGCTCAGTAGATCTGAGATATAACTTTGTAGTTTGATAGTTACAACTATTAGTCATTGCAAGTAAACTGAAATTTACTTTGTTTAAATTTACTTTGTTTAAATGTATAACATCTACCATAATTAATAAGTATTGAAATACTTAAATGATTTTCTTTAATAATTTTATGAGGTAGAAATCTAATGTGCTAAGCCATATGGATACACACTAAACAACTGGAATTTAGGAAATTATAAATTTTATACCTTCTTCTTATTGTGAGATCGGAAGAGCGTCTCTTGTTGGGTCTATTGCGCTTCCTGTTGATGCTTCATTAGATAGATCCCCTGGCCGTGCCTCACAACTGTATCTTGTTGTCTACTAGCAACCAGTTCCTTCACACGACCTCTTGTCAACTCGGAACAAGGCCAAGACAATGGACAAGGTGTTGATCTGTACACATGAGTGGGATAATGATCTTTAAAAATAGAGTTTACAGGAACTAGACTTTTATTTATGAAGAAGGAATAAGGATTATAACTTCTTTATCTGTTAATTTACATCATAGTTGGGCTGTAGCCCTTTATTTCTACAGGAAAGCTTTAACCTTTCATTGTTTTGGAAAGTATAAGAAATCTCTTAGGGAAATCCAGAGATAGGTAGATTTCGGAATGCCTTCTTTGTCTAAGTAGTGATCTTTTTATAAACAAAAGGGACATCTACTTTACATAATGGAGAGGTCCCTGCATTATACTATTTCAACAACTTCCACAATGGAGGGGTCCTTGCTTCATTATTTTGTCCAGCAATAGGAGTGTCTTTACCATAGTCTTTTGCGAAGTATTGGTGCTTGTGACATTCTTGCTTACGTCATTTAGAGTCAAATTCATCATCAGGTTGTCCTGATGCAGGCTTCTCAGCCTATCCTTTTCTTTTATTGCAGTGTCCACATGCATGATCTGTGCTAAGCATATTTTTGATGGAATTGCACATTTGTACTTTCTCTAAATCTGGTATGTTACATTCATCAAGATAGAATGACTTTTCAAAGACTGCAACCTTTTTTGCATCTTTTTCGTCCAGACGGTCCTTAGTTGAAGTTGAGGATGTTATTAAGAAAAACTTTGATGAGTAGTTTACCTTAATTTTGGAGTTTCCATTAATCCCTCTAACTTTGTGTAAGAAGGACCTGAATGACTTTGATCTCCATGCCTATAGAACTTCTCCTAAGATCTAGATTGGTTCTTTGACAATGGGTGTTGCCAAGATTTTATCTTGCGATGCTACCCCGATTTCAATGAAGTGATAATCTCTGAAAATATTATCTTCATTCCAGAAAGGGATAGTGCTGATTATTGATAAGAAGACTGTTTTTTCTTTGATCTTAATAACTTTAGTCTTCCATTTGAGGACTGATTTTACCAGTGGTTAACTTAATGCCGAAATTTCTTTGGCATCATAACTGAGATAAATAAATTTAATCAATCCATAATTAAATGATTCAGCAACAAGTTCTGGTGCTACTCCTTGGAAAAATATGAATTTTCCATATTCTTCATAAGTTCCTGCAAAATGATACTTTGATGTAGCATCTCCTATTGCTCTGACTTCTACCTTGAGGCTAATGAAATTGGAGAATGGTGCTTTGATCATTGCATTTTCTTTTTAAATGATTTCTTCCTTTTCAGGCTTGAGATTTACTAGCCTGCTGGGTAGAGGTGCATGGGCTTTAAGAATATCCTCATAACTCCTTCTTAACCTTTGTTGTGCTTAGATGATTCCTTGGATTTTGGGTGATCGGATAGCCTGTGTTCCAATTGCTCCCCTGGGTCTGAATCCAGTTGGAAAGAGTAGGAACAGTATTGGATCAGTAATGTGTTGAACTGGCTTTGGGCTTGAGATCGGAATTGGTGGTATTTTTCTGTCCAGTACTGGTTGTATTCTTTTTGGGCTTTTCAAATGTTTTGAAGGACTTGTGCTTGAATGGAAGTCATTTAACTTTAGGCTCCACTATTTTTCATTCTTTGTAATATCCGCGATTTGGGCCGTCAAAGATTATATAAACCTTTTTATAACCTGCAGATTGATCAAAAGATACTAATGTGTTAGGTGTTTGGACAGATGATAAGTCCAATGTATCTGTTTGACCGGACTTGACTTTACTCTGTTGTGGCCTAAACTCTTGTTCTTGAGTCTTTTACTCTTGGGCTTTAGGCTCATTTTGATGGATGATACTCTTTTTAGTGCCAAGCTTTTGTGGGTTTTCCACAGCTTGAATCTTTTTCCCATCTGCTGGGTTTGAGACATTTTGTTGCTCAGCATTTTCATCTGTTGATGCTATTGCAAAGTTTTCAGTTAATGTTGAGGATTTTGATTCCTCTGCCCTTGAAATTAAGAGAGCCCTTTGTTACTTGTAAAAGTCAAGTTTTGTAGTTAAGAATGATAATTCAATTATTTTTTCTTGGATTTGAAATTCCAAGTCCTGGATTTTATTAGCTAGTTCTTCCATTGACAGAAGGTTTACCTGCAAGCCACAACAGATAATTCTCTTGCTAAAAAATCTGCTAAGTAATTGTGTTCCTCTTTAATAGTTTCAATATCAAAAGTATAATGACTAAATCACATTTGTCATCTAACAAGACGTCCTTGTTTATAGTCTGCAAAAATGTTAGTCTTCATAAAAGATTTGCAAGTAGAGCTATCAGTTCTAACAAGAAATTTATTGCTAATCACATAAACACGAAATTTCTTAATAGCATTTTTGACTGCTAAGATTTCTTTTTCATTTATATGGTAATTCTTTTATGCTTCTTGAAAGGTTCTTGAAGCATAAGAACATAAATGTTCTTCTTCTTTATGTACTGGTTTGCCTTGAAGGACTGCTTCCCAAAATTCTCCTGAAGCAACTGTTTCAATTATCACCTTGTCACTTGGCGTCGGATGATAAAGGGATGGTAGAGTTGTTAAACTCTTTTTTAATTTTTGGACACAGTATACGTCCACTTCTAAGGCACAACTTGTCACGCCCCCAATTTCTAACAATAGCGGAAGCATTTAAGTATGTAACTCGATTCCAAATTCGAGGGCGAGACCTTACAAAATACAATTCAAAGGTGTTGACGCTTTCGCTGCGCACTCTGATAATTAAATGTATTGTGGGCTACCCACAACGAAACCTCGGCCACACACCGAAATCTCGATCACATACATGTGTCTTCTCCACCTTTGGAATGATCTGGCCACATAGCTCTAAATTCAATACATACAGGATTGTAGAAGATAAGGGGGTGGGTACAGAGTACTGAGTGAATAACAACATGCATTGGCTCATAATAGAAAATAATACAAGGAAGATCAATAGATAATAAAGATACAAAAACTCGGGCATATCACTAGTTTAGCCTCTACCCGAAAGCCATACGACACAGATGTACAAATGGCCAAGACCGCATAGCAAAGCTAAAGTAATACAGATACAATTCAGACACGGGTAGAAAGCACCACTAGCGAGGCCCAAGATCAATAACAATGGTTTATCCAATAACAAGTGTGCACACTTAGATATCAAATGTCAAAGCAATATAATAGAAGCATAAGAAGCAATTACGTATTATCAAATATCAGAGAGAATTAAGATAGGCACGAGTTTCAAAAAGGGGAAGAACCAAGGCACGTGTTACTCACCTTTTTAATTTGATCTTCCCTTCTCCATTCAATAATCTTTCTTACTTTTGAAATAATCTCCTCATTGGTTTCTTCAATTAAACACTAGACTTTCATACTATAAATAGGTAACAATATAAATTTATAGGGTAAAGGGATGTGGAGGTGTGTGTTTTAAAGGAGACTTGATTCAATTGCCCTTTTAAATAAGTTAGGAGTTAATTGTATTCAATTAGACTTTAAAATTCACTAATGACAAAGCTACCAAGTGTCCTAGACACTTGGCAAAAATGAGAACTTAATTAATTCTAAAAGAAGTATGATCTTGACACTTGGCAAGACTATCTTCATTGATTAATTACAAAATGACATGTGCATTATATACTTGGTAAAAAGAAAAACCCATTATTTAATTATATGACAAATGTCCTATAAATTTGATTAAACTAGCATCCTTCATTTATTGCAAAAATAACATATGTCTTATAATTTAGCAAATTTTATTTTAAATTTTTCGTGGGATGTTACACATTTTTCTGCAATTTCTTCTGAAGTGGTGCTCTTTTTTCTGCTAACCTCCTAATGAAATCTTGAGCATAAGTTAGACATCCAAGAAATCTTTGTAATAGTTTGACATCTTGAATTTCATCAGGAAATTCAGTTATGTGTTTAAGTATCTAAGGTTGAAGTTCCTTATATCCATAAGCAACATTTAACCCTAGCTACCTAATCTTCGTTTTGAATAGTTTTGCTTTCATTTTAGAAATGACTATTCCAGCGTATTTTGCAGTTTGCAATACCTGTAAAATATGCTTTTCATGATCATTTTCATTATCTGAAAATACTAAAATATCATCTATGTAAACACAGCAATATTCTTGTAATTCTCTGAAAATGTTATCCATATGCCTTTGTAAAATTCCAGGGGCTTGTTTTAAGCCAAATAGAATAACTTTCCATTGATAGTGTCCTTGGGGACAGCTAAAGGCGATAATTAATCTAGATTCTTTGTCAAGTATTACTTGTCAGAATCCAGATTTACAATCAAAAGAAGAAAATACCTGTTTTTCCCTTATGAGTGCTAAAAGGCTTGCCATATTTGGGATAGTATAGGCATCATCTTTGATAGCAGCATTGACTGCTCTGTAGTCAACAACCATCCTAGGCTTTCCTTTTCTTTTTTCTACTTCTTTTCTTACCATGAAGGCTGATGAAGAAAAGTTAGATTTGGAATATTCAATTACTCCTATTTTCAGTAATTCTTTAATTTGTTCTGCAAATTCCTGCCTATCCTAAGAATAATAGCTCATTGCAGATGATCTTAACTTTCATTTAAAGTCTTCTTTAAGTTCAATTTTTGCTATCATTTCTCCTTTGTTCTTGTTTGGGTCAAGTGGATTTTCTAAACAGTATTCTTCAAGGGTTTTAAAGATTTATTCTCTAAGAGAATTTATCGTAAATCCTTGTTCTTCTTCCTGAGTAATATTGACCATTTTGTTTGGTATAATATTTTATCCTTTAATAACCGGAGGTTTCTCTTTTCCTCTGATTCTGTGTATTTTAAGGAATTTATTCTGGAGATGATTGAACCTTACAGTATAGCGCTGTTTTTTATCCAGATTTGTTTTCCTTGTATACCAAAGCTGATCTCATCTATATCCTAGATAAATCTTTTATACAGTAGACAAAAATTGTTACCAAGAATAAAATCTATTCCTGTTTCGCTTTGGTAAATAGATGAAATTCTGAAATAATAAGACTTATGAATTAAGTCCTTTATTTCTATATCCACATTTTTAACAACTTTATTAACTCTTACAGATGACTGATCTGCAATTTTTACACTAATTGTTCTATCTGAATTTACTCAATGTTCTTTAGGTATAATCCATTTTGATGCTATACACATGCTTGCTCTTGTATCAATAAAAGCGTTAATAGTGTATCTGTGATAACCATCAAAATTCAATTTACAAGCAATATAGATTGAATTAGGACTAATTCAATCTATATTGAATTATAGATTTACCATACGTTCTGTTACCTAGTTTGAAACTATTCATCTTCGGATTCTGATGATGTTTCTTCCATGGATACTTTTGTAAGGTAGTACAGACTTTCTTGGTCATGGGGATCTTCAACTGGATAGAATCCCTGCTGATCAAATTCTTCAAAGAGATTAACTTTTTGGTAATTTTCTCTTCTTACTGGGCATTCATTTGCATAGTGCCCTTGTTTACTGCAAATCCAGCATCTGCAATTTTTCTTTTTCTAGGGGCAATTTCCGCTCTTTCATTTAAAGTTTTTTTGGCTTTTTTCTTCCCCCCTTTCTTTTTAAGTATTTTCCTTTAGAAAAATATTTTCTTTTGTAGGGATGCTTATATTTTTTAAAGACATACCTCTTTTTCTTCCTAGACTGTTTTCTAGGTTTTCTGATTGGAAGATAACGTCTATATGCTCTTGTAAGACCTTTCATAAATAGATCACAACTAAAGCCTGTCTTAAGTCTTTTGTGAGCCATTTGTTTCATTTGTCTGTAGACATATACGCCTCTACAGATTTCTTTCATGTAATTCTTGTTACCGCGTAATAACCAAGCCTATAGAATCTTTGGCAGAAAGATAAAATTTATTTCCTACTTGAAGTTTAACAGCTTCATTAAATCTTCTGATTATTTCAGAATTATGTGGAGGTGGTAATTTTGCCAAAAACTTCTCAACATATTCTGGGAAATCATCAAGGTTTCCAAGTAGGAATAACCATTTTTGGTATTCACATTGGTACTAATCAAAGAAATCTAAATCACATATTTGGATTCTTTCAAGTTGCAATTTTACATTTTCTACCTTTTCAGTGGTCAGTGTGGACTTATAAGCTGTATAAGTTTGTTCTGTAAGCATCTGAAAGATTTTTTCAACAATACTAATAATAAACCCAGTAAGATTGGGTTGATTATCATTTTCTATTGAAGCTTCAAGCCAAAGTGCATTGACTTGTTCATTAGATAGGGTTTCCAAGAAATTCCTAACATTTCCTGTAGTAGTTGCTTTGATATAGTTCCAAACTGAGACTTCTTCTTTTGTCAGTTGGGGATTGCCAATCATAGTCATTACTAGATTGCTGAACTATTCTTTGATTGCTTTACTTGCATCAGTAACACTATCAAGGTCTAGAATTTGTGAAGTGTGCCCTACAGTTTTAGGAATAAAACTTAAAGGAATACCTTCACCTGATTTTGTTACCTGAGTGCATCTAGATGGTCTAGGAATACTATCACCGATAACTCTTTTTCCTTCCATCTCGTTTGAATAAGATGGTTCTTCATGTGATTCAACTTTAATATGTGAATCTCGTATGACAACTCCTCCAGTCCTTCCGACTATTAGTCTTTTTGGAATTGTTACTTCAATTTCTTCTTGTTCTGATTCTTCTGAGGTTGTTTCTTCAAGCTCATCAATTTCAGCTTTTGGTTCGTCCTGTTCAATAGAAAGAATTTGTTTTTCTTATTTTTCAAAAAGAGTTAGTTGTTTACAATAAGATGTAATTTTTTATAATTCTTCATCTTCGAAAGATAAAAGAATATTAAGTGTACTGAGGTCATTACCATTTTGGTAATCTTCTTCAATTTTCCTTCTGAGAAATTTCATTTAGGATATTTAAATATACCTGTAAGTATTCCCAAGTTTGAAGCTCCTGCTTCAAATTGTCCGAAATATCAAACCCCTCAATAAAAAGCGTGGGTTGAAGTTATGTTACTAAATCAATATGTCGGAAGCGTTACAATTTTCTTGTTACAACTCTTGTCAAAATCAAGGGACACGACTTGTCAATCAATTCTCTTTCATTTATTAGATGATGTAGTGTTGTTTGTCATTTTTTTAATTGGTTTAAATTTGTAGTATTTGTATAAAGAACATGACACACGATAAATAAAAGTCACTTTATATATATAACTGAACATAAGCTTGGGAAACCCTGACATGTGAAAATAGGATTCCCAATCTTATATCAAAAACTTTCCCCATAAGCCAAGTTTTATTTAGTTATATTAGCTTTCATATACATATTTACCTTACTTAATTAAACAAGAAACATTGGTCTATCCCTCATAATCTTGTCATGGAGCAAAAGATTGAGGGAAAAGATACAAAATATCTCAAACTCATATGAGGTTCCCAAATACATTACAAACATGGGATCATCCTCATAATAAGCCCAAAGATCTATCTCTATCACATGCATAACTTGGCTCGCGTCGTGTGACAACCTCCATTTTTCAGCCTTTCTCTCAATGATCTTTCGGTGGATCATCTATAAAAGAGTAATCACATACAACGTGAGTATAAAATACCCCGTGAGTAATACATTAATGCGCTTCACCAAAGGTTTATAGAAATCATTTCATGCTCCAATCTTAAGAACATTAAGATGCACAAACCTTTTTGAACACATTATAGGGCCTCAAATACTAGAAGTTCCTACTACCCATGGCGACTCGTTGCCTTTCAAATACCAATATGGTAATGGTAACACAATAGATTCATAACAATTTCCGGTTAGCTTTTACCGGATTCCCAAACTTTCATTAATCCATAACAATTAACATTGATCAAATCAAAGCAAACAATACAAAATGGGTAGAGGGACTCTAGCACTTCTTATACAAGAAATCATTTTAACAATAACCAAAACACATACATTTTCTTGAAACTTATGCATGCAAATAAACCAAAGTAATGGACTACTCACCTTGTTTGCTTAAACCTTTGAAGTTGAGGCTTGATAATGAATGGGAAAACACCTTCAAATTCTTAGTGTATCTAAGCAAAATAGACTTTAGAATGTGGGTTCTATATGTATATGAACTAAGCCTTGTTTAGAGAAATAAAAGAGAGCTTTTGAAGGTCTTTTGTGAGTTTTCAAAACCATGCATAATTTGTGGACGAATTTTTCCTTCTTGTTTTCTAAAGGTTTTTGAGCTCCACCAATACAAAGACTCACACTTGTCCTATAGCACGGAGTTAAATTGGAGGGATAAGAATTGTTCTTAGTAAATCAAGGTGCCAAGTGTGGGTTGTGGATTCAATTCATGTGGGAAGAGCTTATTGGATCCAAGTGTATGAGATCTTTCCCTTTAACTTTTAGTAAACTCCTTTACCTATTAAAGTCGATAATTAAGTCCTTGTATTTCCGACTATACTAGTGAAACATCATATCTTTACCTTAAGCATCTTTTCCGTCTCAAAAATTTACTACCCGATTAAGCTTAATCGTTTTTGTAACAAATTTCTGTAACCGATGGGGTAATTGACATACATTCAAGTAATCGTCAACTAAACAAAAATGTTTTCAAATTCTTATAAAATGTCTCGACTAGTCGTCTAATTATAAGATTTATTTATCGATTACTTATAGTTGAATATCAAAACCAATTATTATTCCGAAGATATCACTATTAAAAATAAAGGAATTTCACGGGATGTTACACGAAATGTTTCATTCCTTGTGGGAGTGTGATGTTTGTAGTAGCTTGAGGTTGTGGAACTGTTTGTCTTCCAGCAACTTCCTGTTTAAGAGTAGTAGTAATAACTGCTTCTATCGTTTCCATAGCAGTGTTAAGATCTGGTGTAATAGACCTTATTTCTTGTTTAATAGAGCACCAAGCTCTTCTTTAAGATGAGTAACCTGCTCATTAAGTCTTCTAAGTTCATCATGGATGTTACTAATCTTAATGTTTTCCGTCATGAGTTTAATTTAAGTATTTACTCATTTCATCAATTTTTTGATGAAGTTCTTCCAAACTTATAGCAAGTTGGGACTCATTTTCATTAATTTTTTCTTTTTATTTATCCTCCTCACTCTTTAAAGGAGTTGTGCTTGACTCTCCTTTGAGGAGTAGTCTGTCTTGAGTTTTGATTAAGGGTTTTGGCCCTAAATCAATTCTCCAATTATTGTCAGGCTGAGTTATAATGTCAAACTCAGTTTTTTTTACCTCAAGATAATCCATGAACTCTAGTCCATAGGTTATTCTTCTGTCTGCTTGAATTACAGCATCGTTATAGCTATTGTGGATAGCATAGCTAACAAGATAGCTAATAAAGAAAGGTACATTGTTAGATTTAACAAGATCCCTTCTACAATAATCATGAATAAATGGTAATATGCCATCAAAATCTGTGTCATGAAGTGATACGAAAATTTTTGGGTGTATGGTAAACTGAAGTTTACCACAAGCTAAATTTTCTTGAATCATATTCAAACATCATTCTTTAGGATTTTGAATACGATTATCAACTATAGCCATTTTGATCGGTTGACATAAATGGGCTGATAGTGTGCTTTTAAGCTGGACTTTAACAGCTCCAATAGTTACCCAGTATAGATTTTTCTTATCAGAAATATCTATTTTTTGTTTTATTTGTTTAATGTCTCCTTTGCCAAGTAAACAAATACTTGTCTTGATGTATATATGTTGGACATATAAAGCAAATTCTTTATAAGATATGCCATAATAAACATTTCTTTGTCTTTTGTATGCTTTTGAAAGAAAATCTCTTTTGAAAGCTTCTCTAGGTTTTAGTGAAAAATCTTTTTCAAAGATTTTTTGTAAGTTTTTTTCAGAGACTACTATATCTCCTGAAAAATTCCCTTTTGATTCTTTAATTTCCTCAAACCCTTCTTGAGTTGTTTGGATTTCCATGATGCCTTAAAACATAATGCATAACGAAATTATGTATGTATTTTTCTCTCTGTTGTTCTAAGTTTAAACAACGTTGAAAAATGTCATTAATTACTCCTGGGGCAATTCCTACAAAGATACCCTGTTGATATCTATTTTGATACAAATCAATTCTTTCATTATGACATCCTATATGATTAGTAATGACAATACAGTATGTACAAAGGTATATGGAAGGTGTATTTTTCATAAGTTGTAAAATTTTTTCAAAGTTATTTTCCATACTTAGAAAAAATTTCATTCATTTCTCCAAAGGGTATTTTCCTCAAATTTCTTAAAGGGTATTTTCCTCAAATTTCTTAATTGCCTAAAGCAATGCATGTAGCAAAACCTACAAATATCTTTTCCCATTAATAAAATGTGCAAAAATACCAAAATTTGAATAAAATGTCATATATACCCTTATGTAACTATTATTTCAATTTTATTTTTCAATATTTTTCTTTTAATATTTTTTCATAAAATTTTTGTTTTTTTAAGAAGTAAGTTATAAAATGTATCTATGATTTCTAACATGTTAATTCCTAACAATTCATACTGTATAGATTTACAATTTAAATGTGGATATCGACATTTATATGTGAGGAATATATATTGAGAGTGTTTTTTAGGTCAATCACCTTGTAAAGCAATGATTCTTACGATAACAATCATATTTGGAACGTTGATCAATTAAAAACAGATAATTTTAATCAATGTAATACACATAATTTAAAAAACATAATTGGTAAAGAATTTAACAATTGCCAAAATTGAAGTGGTCCTCTTCTATGGTTGCTTGGCACCATTACTTGCACAACCATATCCACCAAGGTTACACCGTTGCCGCTTGTTCGCGCCCCGTTGCCATTGACAATTCATCAGATTTGTCTATTTGTGTTTTGAATCTCTCATATTCTTCAAGAGATGAGAGAGGTCGAATTAATTCTGAAGATTTAATGAACTTGCTAATGGTGAATTGGTGATAATGTCAAATATTAGTCATGGTAGTGCTAATTGCTTCAAAAGTTTCAAATTAGAAGTGGGATAGGAGGTTGGAGAGGGATCGAAGAAACGCTGGAAATGGGATGAGGGAATAATTTAATCACATTCATTTTTCTAATAAAAATATAAATTTGGTATTAGAATTTTTTGTTTAGGGGTAATTTTGTCCAGATAAAGAAAAAAGACATTTTCGTATATAAGTTTACAAAGTGTTCTACTTTTAAAGATGTCATTAAAAGTTGCCATTTTTGTAATGTTCTCTTAGAATAACT
The DNA here is from genome assembly GCA_963692815.1 of Nyctanthes arbor-tristis. Lineage (NCBI taxonomy): Eukaryota > Viridiplantae > Streptophyta > Magnoliopsida > Lamiales > Oleaceae > Nyctanthes > Nyctanthes arbor-tristis. The sequence continues at coordinate 16,353 of CAVNYN010233679.1, forward strand.
TTTTTTTTTTTTTGTTGTAATTAGTATTTATTTATATTTTGAATTTAGAACATGTGGCAATTGATCCGGAGGAAGTGAAACAGCGGATGAGGCTCCCCTACAGTCTATAGAAAATGTGGAACGTGTGTTTTAAAAAACTTGGATATCTCATTTATGTGACACTTGTACTCGAAATTAAGACTTGATACTTTACCACACCTACAGTTATCACGTATTCGTTGCGTTTTATCACGCATTAGTGCACTTAAGCGATCTTTAAACTCTAGGTTTGATATCGATATTTTTCTATACATTATACTTTTTAGAATATTTTGGCAACGCCAAATATTACTATTTCCATCTCATAAAGATAGATTTTATTGCAATTGATTTTTATCATTTTTTTAAGAAAATGTGTGCTTCCTATTAAGGAGATCACATTTGTAAAAATTAGCCACTAGTGATTTCGAAGATGGTTTAAAAGAAACCACTTCATTATACAAACTCCTTAACAAGGACCATCTCTTCTTAGAAATATTGCCATATTTATATGAATAGTTTTATTTGGACAAAATACAATTAACATTGTTGGAAAAGTAAAATCTAAGAATAATTTCGTGATACAACTTTTTATTTACTAAATATTTCGGTTTAGTTTTATTTTGTTTATTTATAACAATAATCACTATTAATCGATGTCAGGTAATAACAGGCATCGATAAACCTTTTTTTTTTTTTAAATAATTACAAATGGGGAGGGGGTGAGGAGGATGTGACTCAAACTCATATGAAGATTCTTGTAAGAGAAATGCCTTACAACTAAGTTGTCTCCTTGGCTGCAACCAGCACCGATAAATTCAGCTCCTAGAAATTGTGAATTATGTAGAAATTTGTTTGGGATGCGTCTAAAATATTTATTAACATGAACGGTAATTAAAAAAAAAAAAAAGTTTCATCCCAAATATTATCAACTGTAAGAAGGTTTTCTCATATAAATCAAAAGAAGAAGAAGAAGGAATATTTTTGTTTTTTTCATCCGTCCCTCAACGGAATTCTTTACTGTTATCTTTTTCTCCAAACTTTGGGTCAATTTATACTATAGAACTATGGTATTTTGTGTATATAAACAAAATATTATTAATGTTAAAATAAAAAAGAAAAGAGAAAATGAGCTTTCTTCCACCTACAGGCACATTCAAAACTCTCTATTATTGTCATCCTCCATCTGTCATTATCTTCTTCCTCAAACTTTTCGTTCGATTGTAACCATAAAAAACAATAATCCAGTTTTAGTGTCATTTGAATAATTTTCCTCTCTGGTCTCCGCCATAAGGAGGAGCCCAGATATGTAGAGTTTGGCCCAGTATACAGAGGAAACATGACATAGCCGGGAGCTGTATTATTATGGATTTCTTCTGATCTACATATAGTAAA
>CAVNYN010233680.1:0-34184 GCA_963692815.1 Nyctanthes arbor-tristis
CCCCCCCCCCCCCCCCCCCCCCCCCCCCCCCCCCCCCCCCCTTGGATGCATCTTCCTGAAGAGCAATCCTAGTGTTGGGAGAAAAAAACCCAAGGGGAAAAAGCTGGAAGGAAAAAACTCATAATGTTTGGGGAAAAATCCATGGGTGAATTGGCAAAAGGTGAAATCTATGAAGGAGGGAACAAATCCCCGGCTTGAGTGGGCCCCCAGCACTAGGAATGCTCTAATGATAGACCTGTGCTATTCGCAATGACAAGACCGCATGCGAGTATCAATTTTCTCTCTGCATCTTGCTTTCATCTATTCATTTTCTGATTGATTATTCTTTTAAAATTGCGCTCACTATTTGTTGTCATTACTGAAGAGAACTTGTAAATGGATTTAGGAAGTTACCTAGAGTACTATATTGGTCAGTATTACCCTGTTCTGATAAATTATTGGACACCGGACAGAAGGTGACTTGCTTGGATGAATTCCTGATTTGATTGTCCCATGGAGTGCTTTCTGCACTCAAAAAGGCTGTAATTACTATCATCTCTAGCAGTGTTTTTAACTTGTTTTCGGTCATTAGGTCATCAAAAGTGCCCATCACATTCCTTAGGATGTTTTCTTTGTTATCACTTGCGTAATTCATTTTGAAGAATTTCAGGTATGGGCATTCTTTAAAAAAATTCTTATAATATTTTATGTTCTACTAGAAATCTTAAGGTTGGTTTTGATTTCTGTTTTACTATTCACATTATACTCTTACCTAAACCTTGATTTGACAACTATTCAATTACAAGTGACATTTTGAACATCCATAGTCACTGCAATTCTACCTGGTCGTAATTTGCCCATTATATTGAGGATCAGATGCAACTTCTTTTTATGATTTCCACCTATGTTGCTCGAACTCCACTTTTGAAGTACCGTGTCTAAAACTTGGATATGCAATAATGGTATGGGATCCTTCTCTGTTCCTTTAAATCAAAAGAAAGTCCTTCATATCATTTTAATCAAGGCAATATCCTTTGTGTACTCCAAGAATGCATATAAAATTATCAAAATATAAATTTCTAAAGTCAAATAAGTTTATAAACAGATTCATATACTTCTATAAAATTTGGAGCCTTTTTATTTGTATCCCTGTATCTCAGGTTCCAAACCCATTCGTAGATGACGTACATACCTGAGAGATTTCCACATTTTAAGCTAATGTGAGTATATGGTTTTGCATCTTGGAGGTATGTGGTGAGGTATAGCCCTTGTACATGTACATACGAAACTTATGATGTGTGGTTAGATCAGGTTGTTTCTCTGCGGTTTGCACTCATCTTATGGATTCTTTCTCCTTCACGTGTTGCTGTTTTTTGATTTTGTAAATTTCCATTTTTTGCTCATGTGGTTGTTAACTTCTTGTACTTTTGCTAACTGGACTGCCATTTGCATTGCTCATGATCCTTGATTAGTTGCCTACATACTTGGAATCCCAAGAGAGTGCCATCTCTATGGAACCGCATGAATACAAACACATGATTATAATTCGGTGCCATTCTTTTTTCTAATATTTGCTTGTCCTTCTAGAACAAGTTTCATCTAATCAGGTGGCTACAAGTTGACAATACTTATTCAAGCTTGCACTTCCTATCTCTGCTTCATATTTTCCTCTTGTATGGCTGTGAAGTCAGAATCCATAATTTCTAATACTTGGCTGGATTCCCGTACAGAATTAGTTTCATTATATGTTATAGGGGTCTTTTTTTATTTTTATTTTTATTTTTATTTTTTTGACATCTCTCTCATCTGATCTTAAAATTTTTGCAGCTGTCGGAGTGGTTGGAGCTCGAAAAAGCATCTTGATTTTGGTGAGAGAGATTATGCTGCCCGTCTTGATTTAATCGCCAAAGTACGCGGGATTCACAGAGCAGAAAACTACATTCAGCAAATTCCTGAATCCTTCAGAAGTGAAATTGTATATCGAACTCTCTTGGCAAATTGTGTTTCTGTATGCGATGTGAAGAAATCTGAGGAGGTTTTCAATAAAATGAAGGATCTAGAATTTCCTGTGACGTGCTTTGCTTGCAATCAGTTACTGCTTTTGTACAAGCGAGTTGACAAGAAGAAAATTGCTGATGTTTTACTGTTAATGGAGAAAGAAGATATCAGACCATCTGTCTTCACTTACCAAATCTTGATTGATGCGAAAGGGCAATCCAATGATATCGCTGGGATGGAACAAATCGTCGAGACACTTAAGGGTGAGGGCATGGAGCCTAACACGCAAATTCAATCTATCTTGGCACGGCATTACACTGCTGCTGGCCTAAAGGATAAAGCAGAGGCTGTCTTGAAAGAGATGGAAGGAGACGATTTAGAGAAAAATCGTTGGACATTCAAGCATTTGCTTCCTCTTTACGCAGCGCTTGGAAAGGCTGATGAAGTCGAACGGCTTTGGAGAGTCTGTGAATCTAAGCCACGTGTGGAAGAGTTTACTGCTGCCATTGAAGCTTGGGGAAAGCTACAAAGAATTGAAGAAGCAGAAGCGGTCTTTGAGAAATTGGTGCAAAAAGTCAAAAATCCCTCTGCGAAACAGTTTGCTGTATTACTAAAAGTTTATGTCCAACATACTATGTTGGCGAAAGGAAAGGACCTTGTGAAGCGAATGGAAGAAAGTGGTTGTGTAATTGGACCACTGACTTGGGACGCACTTGTGAAGCTATATATTGATGCTGGAGAAGTGGGAAAGGCCGACTCCATACTACAAAAGGCTGCTGGGAAGAGAAAGGGTAAACCTTTGTTTACTTCATATATGGCCGTTATGGACCAATATGCCAAGAGAGGTGATATCCATAATGCTGAAAAAGTTTTCCATAATATGAGACAAGTTGGGTATGTTTCAAGATTCCGGCAGTATGAAACACTTATTCAGGCCTACATAAATGCCAAGGCTCCTGCATATGGGTTTAGTGAGCGGATGAAGGCTGATAATATATTTCCAAATAAAGCATTGGCTGCTCAGTTAGCACAGGTAAATGCTTTCAAAAAGACAGTACTGTCGGAATTACTGGATTGAGGACACCTAGGGTATGCAGAACAAGTCATGAGTTGGTTTGTGGAGCAATCTGCAGTCATAATAGCTTGCAAGAGGAAGGGATCGTTCTGCGCTTGTGTTGCAATATTAAATTCGGGTTGCTAATGGTAGGTTGTTACTTGATTCTTCGCGCAGTCTTTGTAATATTGTGGGATCTTTTCAGAAACCAAAAAAGGTTCTGCATCAGGAAACTTTTTCATCCAATGAAAGCCCTTTTATTTACTATTGTGATCTTCGCACTCTCTTTTTTCTGTTGTTGAATCTCAGGTTTGTTAATTTCACACACAAGCACTTGGTTTTCTTGCATCAAGTGCTTGCAAGTTTTAAAGCCTGTGATCACTTTTATGAAGCGTAAGTTTTTGAATGGGATTTTGTCTGATTTCTATTGCGTCCTTCGCCTTAGCTAGACCGGGGACTCATTTGTGGACATCTTGTATTCCCATCTTCCTTGCCCCGTTCTTTGGGGTTACCACTTATATGAATAAATTATTTTCTTAAAAAAAAAAAAATTAATAATAATAAAAAAAGGAAGGGGGCTCGGTATTTGGAGCTCGATTGTCAATAGAAAATAGTCACATCACATGCGATGTGGTTATATTAATAGTTGGACTCTACACACGGAGCCAGATATATGGCTCAATAGGAAAACTCATGGAATTCTTCACCCCCCAACTCCCCCACACCCCCACCAACCAAAAAAAAGAAAAAGAAAGAAGCACTCAAAAGAGAGAGAGAAAGAAAAAGGTGTGTTTGAATAGCCCTCCATGTCACCCGTTTGGCGGGCATTTTTAGTGTTTGAATAGAATTAAGTCTCGAACTGCGAACACAATGGTTCTTATTATTGCGAGGGAAAGCGTAGAATTTGTTTATCTAGGAACAGTAACGGCTTGTTTTGCAAATCAAGTAATTATTGTATTGGAAATGTTCAAGAACGTTGTGAATGTTTTTGTAACAAAATATCTCATTCTACGTAACTTGTATGATGTACATGTGTATTTTAAATATATGCAGTGTTCATAAAGACATGCGGTGTGAGATCTTGTAACAAAACAAAACCTCTGCGAAATTTTTAACACTACATCTTTATGCAATACAATGTAATTTTGTTTTTACAAAACATTTCTATATAGCAACAGAAATACCTTTTATGAAAATAAATGAGAGAAACTTGTATAGTACATGTGAATCTCATGAAATATTCTTGTCTGACACTGAATCACACGAAATATTTGAATGTAGTTAATTTGACAAGATTTTATTTTTAAATAACAAATAGTTTTTGAATAGGGGACGGTAAAGTGAATAAAATCATAGTGCAGGCGTAACCTAACTCAATTAGGACAAATGGCACTTTGTGGCGATGCTATTATTATCCACCATTCCACAGTCTCTGCCACAAACCAAGATCGTTTAACAAGAAATGATAGGAGAAGAAGTGTTTTAAACGTACTAATTACACGAGGTGTGAAATTCACAAATTCTGCATCACACAAAGGATAATAGGACCCAAATTCTGCATATATACCCTGTAAACAACAAAATCTATTAGCATAATAAACTAACTAAAATTCTGCACTGCAATCTTCTTCAGATCAATCAAATGGAGACTTGAGATGATCAATCGGTAAGCAGTTTTTATGCTTGTCAGTGACATATCCACATTCTTACTGCCTGTGATCTTTTTCATGATGAACCAAAACTTTTGGTTAACGCAGCTTCACGTTCCTGACGCCTACATTCTCTCTGATGGAAATCAAGAAATCATAAAATGAGTACTCTATATGCATCCATGTTGATCGAGCATTGACAGAAACTCATCTGACAATTAATGAGAAAAGAGCAGATCTGACTTGTCAAATTACATACTTTTCCCCTACTCAAATAGAAATATAACAGATTAGCTAACAGTCACATGCTCTTAAAGCTACATCAGACTGGTTCGGTAAACATGAAATTACCACTGGTCTTTGTAATAGATAAACTCAAGTAGAAGTTAGAATCAGAACACTTTTTTATTAATGGATAACTAAAAAAGAAGAAACTAACAGAAAGAAGCTAAAGGTCCACTTGTAAGAAGTGTCTCCATCCTCATAAAAACCGTGTAAGTGGCTCCTCAGACATAAATTTTACAGAATCTAGAATCATCAGGTAAAGGAGCTTGAGTTTCCATTTTCATAAGATACGGGAAGATATTGTGGGAAAGCCTCTACAGAATAGAATAAAAAAGATGTGATTTACTGATGGCAAATGATCAACCTTATTTTATCTGATTGCTAAGAGCACTGCCCTGTTAAGGTGATAGCTGATGATAGCTGATGGCTGTGAGTTTGAGACTACTATATGTGAAAAAACGGCTCTTCCTTTCACATTCTCCCAGAAGAATGCTAATATTTGGTATTGCGCTGAAACTTGATATCGATAGCAAATGTAACTGGAAAATACTCGACACAGGTAGCCAGTTCTTACATTGACCCAGTGCAGGACACAACACTTAGCCAGGGAGAGAAGGGCCCTAAGGATAACTTATTAGAGAAGACTACAATTGCCGTATTTTTATCCTACCCCAAGTAGTCACTCTAATTCCAGACATGAGGCAGTGATTAGAAACATACCCTTCTTTCCCAATATGGGAGGAAGCACACAAAATCATAAACTAGAGTTGTTGTTGAGACCAATACTGCATTAAGTCCAGTAAACAGCAAAAGTGCTGTCATTGGCCTTGTTCTGTGAGGCATTTCTCTTAGCAAATACCTTCAGTTCTGCATAAATAATCACACAGAGAAAGTCAAGTTTTAACTCAGAGTCATATAGGATTAAGGCACATTTTGCATCAAAATAAAAGCACAAGGATGTTGTTAACTAAAAGCATCAAAATCTAAAAGCAGGGGTGAAAAAGGAAATTACTTCAGTAAGGCCGTGAATAAAAACATTGGACTGATGTTACACCATAAGATGCATTGCATATAGACAACAGTTCTCGCTGTGGCCTGTATTATATTGTCCATTTTAAGCTTGGATATAACATACTTCAACACTGGAAGTGGAAAATGAGGTTTCGGTTGGACTTACGTTCTTGCCAACTTGTATAGACCTCTGAATTAAAGCACTTGCACGTAAGGGAAGGGCATTGCTTCACAACACTTGAACAAAATATATAACAAAAATTATTTAGTTTGGAAGCAAAACACAAAGATGTTATATGATCCAGTCTGAGCTCAAAATATTATAATACACTTCCATCCATGAATTCTTTGACTGATTCAAATCCTTAACATGGGCCACTACTATTTGGTATCATATTGCTTTCAGATAGTTAATCTGTAAGAACTAAAAGATCTCATAAAGAATTAAACTTTAAATTTGACTTTTAACGAACAACTAACCAAAGACTGAATCAAAAGTTAGAATTGTATTTGATAAAAATAAATGCTATTATTACTATTACTATGGTTGTCAGAAGACATCTTCTCCTAAGAGATTCTCAATATAATTTTTGGTTTGTATTTCTTAGTGTTCTAAGTGAAGAAAAGTTACACTTAATATTAATAATAATTAAACTAAACATTTCTTAATTTGACATTGTTCTTTAATATAAAAAAAACTATAATACTTTCAGCCTTTTTCAGTGGAGCATTTCACCGAACACCAACTAGCATACATTGTATATATACACTTAAATAGAGCGTAAATCACAGAGCAAAATTTGCAAACATAGACCCGTTTCTTTCAGTACAATCTAAACAACAAAAAAGCCACTGCTTACTAGCTCATGCTCTTCAAAGATCAGTAGGTGCCAAACGTATCTAATCGAACAAAGTTAACACAAAGAAAAGAGAAAAAAAAAAGAAAAAAGGAAAAAAGAAAAGTAAAGTATGTAAGACTAACGGCTTGCAACAATTAATCAACTAGGTGCACTAACTTAAATTAAATATTGAAAATAAAACTCTAATTCCAAACTAATACTTGAAAGAAATACACCAATGAAGCCTAACCCATTTCATAATGGGGCTAGGCTGAGGCTAGAACCCATAGTCCCAGTTCGATTGCCCTTGTTCTACTTATTATATATTTCTTTGGGTTGTGCTTAAGTAGAAATTATGCTTATTCGTACCGCTAAAAATGCACTTTCAAGGAGGAAAAAAAAAAAAAGAAAAAGAAAGAAAGAAATACATATTAATAAGAAAGTAATAATTAAGTTAATAAAGAAAGAAATACATATTAATAAGAAAGTAATAATTAAGTTAATACCGGATGGTTGGCTGCTAAGAGATCTTCTCTCTTCTGAATATGACAATGGATGAAGGACTAAAAGAACGAGGAACGGATTTGCCAAATATAGGATACTTGCAAAATAATATATGAGAGCATATCCCATAGTCTTTGGCAAAGGTTATCCAAGAGAGAGTTAGACACAATAAAAATTAAACGGTCCCTATGATTTCTTTTTTCTTTTAGTTTTCTGTTTTTTAATTACTTTTCTCTTATTTACACTATTTTTTCTTATTTTTCCTCCCTTATATCACGTGTAAAGTCTAAAAAATAGACCGTCATCTTTATTATCTCCACTATTATTTTATCCCTACTCTATCCCAAACCACCCCATCACCTTGACTATCAACAGAAGTATAAGCCTGGCAGATTTTAAGCCCCCCCACTCCCCCTCTTTTTCCTTTTTAAATTGTGCAATAATGAGTAACTGAAATCCCGTTTGCAATATATTTCACACTTCCATATATTTTAAACATAATATTTCACCTATTCAATTGTAATATTATTTCACCTAGTCAATTGTAATATTGTAATATTATAATATTACACTTAAATAAAATTTTAACTATACAACTTATATTATGGTCAACTAAACGGCTTTCCCTCAAAATGGCAGATTAACCGCACGTATACTAATAAGAACTTTTTGGAGACACCAAGTGTCTACATTACGCACAAAGAGACAGGCCCACATATAAAACTACATGGAATTTCATGTGTAGATACAGACAATGAGACACCCAATGTAATAATCAAAAGTTAGTACATTAATGATTCAAAAAAATAGTGAACTCATCTAATTCTGAATCTCGTGAGTTCATGAATGCTAAAATAATTTCAACTAATTTAAACATGCAGAATACAATCACCAAAATAATGATAATTTATAAATAAACAAGTTTATTTCACTGTTATAACAATATTTCAATAAACTCATCTTTTATCCTACATTGCTCTATGGAAACAACAGAATACCATAAATTATTAATTCCTTTACTAGCAACAGGAATGAACCTACAACACCTAACCAATACATGTATTTTTTTAACATGGACAGATGGAGTGCAACTTTACAACTGGTTCCAGAGTACACGCGCAATGTGAACTGTTGTTAACGGTCGACTAGATACAAATATTTTATGATTTCTGAAAAAGTTTCTGATGGAGCAAGCTTAACTTCACTCTTGCGGCCTTGCTAGCCAAAGAGAACTGAGAGCACGGAGGCGTGAGAAATAATCGTTCATTAGAAGAAGGGCACGGGCTGATTGTCTGATGGTCAAGATTCGATGCATCTCCTGTAACGTCTGTTGCCTCGCATTATCTGCCTGGTAAATTAAAAAAAGGACAGACTCAGAAACAAAAAGAAAAAATCCATCCTGATATTATATTAATATCTGCTCACAATTGTTGTCAATTTATGAAGTATTTCATCACTTTCCATCAATATATCTGCCAACCGTATAACCACCGGGTTGTAAGCTAGTAGTTACTCAAATTAAGTGGGAAACAACTTCTTATTTCTAAATATGGTTTTGATACATTATTTGTGAATGAAGAAAGTTATTTTGATGGAAAATAAAATGAGACTAGTGTTACTTCAAATAATAATAATAAAAAAAAAAAAAATCAGGAGAAGCACAAAAAATGGAACACCAAAAGATTATCTTATTTAGTTTATTTGTATAATTGGAGGAAATTTCAGAAAAGAAAAACGTGGAGGAAATAAAACAATAGTAGAGTAGAAGAGACTACTAATTCATGGGCATAACTCATGTAACCTGCCACTGGGGACCAGCCTTTATCGAGAGAGAACATGAGCTTAGTGCCTAGGGTGCAATTGTTAGGTCATTTCTTCTACTTGTAGTGCGCATGAAATCCTCGTCAACGCACCCGATCCAAAAACCTAAACCCTTTGAGGGTATAAACTTGTTTATTTAAATTTTTGTTCAGCTCACCTCCTCACCCAAATAGCTGATCACAAGACTTGAATCTAAAAACTTTCTCCGTTCCTTGTCAAACCTCCCCATTTAGGCTATTGTTGAGGGGATCGGTTTTACTATTTTTTAACTTGTCTTTGACAATCCTAAATTTTTCATGAATCAGCACATGGATTTGGTAAAGGGTGAATAACAGCAAACCTAGTTGAGAACACTTATCCTAATTGTGACTTCGTTAAAATATATTTCTAATTAACATAAAGAAAAATATGAACAGTACAGCCAGATCATTGAATGAGATATTACCTGGCGCAAGAACCCTTCAAGAGTCCCCAACTTCCCCATAGCCATAGCCATCTGACCCATATAATTTGCCACATTTCCAGAGATCCACTGGATCCTGATGATCCAGTAGCTAACGTCTCGGCAAGAGATTGCTGCAATGCCTCTTTACCTTGCGAGAGAGCATCTTCAGCTTGCTGAGATGATTGCTGCAGTGTATATATTTTCTCCAACTGTTGCTCAGTTAGAGGCTCCAACCGATTCACAAGAAGCTGCATTGCCATTAAATGACATTACCAAAAAGAAAAGAAAAATAAACACAGCAGTTCTAAGGACATTTTTCACTTGCTGCATGGCATGTCATCCATTTCTGAAAAAATGAAAGTGTCTTATCTCAAGATGAAAGCATCATGGAACAAATACTGTAATTTCTTATGCCATATATATATTAGACAACATGGAGCCTAATCCCACTTGTAGTTATTTGCTTAGCTATATTGACATTCATATTTTTGTATTAGGTCCCACTGTTAGTCTCAACATAGTATTAGAATACACAAAAGTCGTGCTTTTATTGCCGCCACCCATTTAGAAATTAATTATGCACATGTTAGGCTTTAATGGGTAAAAAGGAAATGCCAACTACATGTGAGGGGGGATTGCTGATGATAATACTTAATCATATAAATGTTGCCTGATCTAATAATAGCTTAAGCTTAGATCAAATGTCTCAACAAAAAGCAAATTTGAAAGGAAAGCCATATGGCCATGTCCAGAAAGTAAAATTACTGAATCAAAGTGTTGAAATTTGCTCTCAGAAATTTCCGAACTTAAGATGATAAACAAGTACATTTGGCATTATTGTTTAGCAATTTTTCAGTTCTATGGAATTTTTTCTGATCAGATTGTTTGCATTTTGAAACCAATTTAGCAAGGTAAATAATCAGCAAAATGCATTACATGTTTTAGTGTAGATCCATCAACAATCCTTGTTCCATCAACAATAACCCATTCTATTTAAAATTAGAATTTGGTCAAACCAATCACATCCACATATTTGACGGGATCCACTTGTACAACAAAAATTTCAACAACTCATTCTCCAAAAGCCTAATTCTACTTTTAAACAAAAATAGTTCGTGCTAATAAAATTTTAGTGAGAACTGAACTATAAGTTTCCAAAAACTATGCTGAGGACAACACATGGTAATTTAAAACATCAAAAAGAAACAGAGTCAGCAACTCAAAGTAGAGAGATTTACAGACATATGAACAGCACCTTGAGAAGTTCAGATGGACGAAATCCACCAATCCACATAAAACACCTTTCTGCAGGCGATTTCCACATGCCAGACAAGAGGTGGAAAACATCACCTTTGGCTGCTTTACTTTTCAGCGTGAATATATCATTGAAATGTTCCGTTACATTGTCCACAAGATCACGGAGTTCTGTGTCACTTGCGTGTGCTCTTCCGATCTGCTGTTCTGAGCTCATTTATCTTCCTGTTTTGCTCTTCCAACCACCGTGCATATTCCACATCAAATGCCATGGCCCCTTCAATAACAAAGATATGATAGTTTGTTTATAGCTACGTGACCCGCGTCAAAGAAGTAGCAAAATGAAAAGCACAAGTAAATTGATACAAAACAAAAGAAGACAATCATAGATGTCTATTCCAAATATTATGATAATAACTGAAGTGCCTTTTGTATCATCATCATTCCAGTCAGAAATGTAAGTCGGACATATTTTATTTGATTCATAGCTGGGAAGGATAAAGACAAGACAAACTAGAACTTATATTTGTAAATAAATTGAGCACTAAACTTGATGTGCAGTTAATTTTCTGGTTAAACACGAGAGCACAGTAATCTTATCAGACATGACTTCTTCCCCATATTTTTTGTGTTGTATAAAATGATCAAACCCCTTAATTGTTAGAAATGTCTTACATGCAATTGAAATAGCCAATACCATCCTCAGGTTAACCCACTTTCTAGTCAGTACAAAGAACTGTGGTGATTTAATCAGACATCATACATAAAAGTTAAGGAAAATATCGTAAGAAGAGAGATTTATGGTTTTAAAAATCTTAATAAATGATTGTCGAGCACCTAGAATTGGAAATAAAAGTAAAATGATCTCAGTAAGAGAAAGAGGTGGCAGCAGAAGCAAATTACTTTATTAGATAAAAACACAACGGGCACACAGAATAGTCTTAAAATGGTCCGCATGTGGCCCAAACTTTTGACAGGTGCTATTGTTAAAAGTTAAAACAGTTACATCATGACTGAGGACATTATCAAAACCTCTTGACACGGGACAGACATTCCAAACATGTTAGAAGAATTACTCTTTCTTTGTAAAATAGCTATTCTTATTGTCAATATGAGTAACTTATACCCAAATTTTCATCACTGCAAACTATTTATGTTAAAACTTGTTTACTTAAAGTCAGCTTTTAAGCTTAGACATACATGCTTACTGTCTACTAAACTCTGTCTACTAAACCGGTCATGCTCGAAAGTTCAAGTCTCCAATACTGGAAAAAGATTATAAAATTTTCAGTTCCTGCAAACATTATTGCAGCTTATAATCTAAGAACTATCAATAAAGTATGAAAGCGTATGGCAGAAAAGACTAATTTATACCATTGCCACTCCCAGCATTAGATTGCTCTCCATTGCTGGATATAAATATACCCTGCAATAAAATTAGGACTTCAATGCCTAAATAAAAAGTTTAAACTAATATTTGTTATAAAGAAAGGTAACGGATCAAAACACTCGACACATCACATCCAATAAAATCCAACCTGCTGACGAGCTCGCTGCAGTTCCTGCTCTAGTTGAGTCAGCTTCAAGCGACTATTCTCCAGCTGTTGTACATAGGCCTACGAAGTAATTGAAAAAATATTTAACGAAGAATGCACCAAGATTTTCCTAAACATAATTACACTGTTTCATTATGCCCAAAGAAAAAGAATGAAGAAAAATGAAGCTTTGCAGCTAAAGTACAATAAAGGAACCTACTTTCTTTTTCAGTCGGCTCTTCCTAGCAGCTTCGCGATTTTGGGCAAGCCTTCGCATACTCTAAGAGATATACAATGAAGAGTAATCAACAAATCACTCTTGAAATTAGTTAAATGACAATAATATAAAAACACAACCTTCTGATTCAAGTTTTTTTCTTTTGATTTGCCACTGGAATCTGAGACTGCAACAGTGCCAGATTGACCCATATCAAGCTACACAAGATGAAATGGTATCTTAGTCACAAACCTACGATAACAGTTACCAATAAAACTAATCATCCTCAAAGGATTATTGAATGCAATAACTTAGTATTTATTTACCATGAGTTCCATTACTAAATAAGCATAAAACCTGAGGCTTTTAAATAAATTAGAAAGCACACTCATAAACAAATTACTTGTAGTTTGAAAACTAAAGTGATCTTTCCGAAAGCAGAATTGAAGCATAATTTTACTAACTAAAATCTAATAGTCAAAATTTCAAAATAATTCACCCTTTGGTTTTTATTATCATCAGGATCCATGTCGGTTGAAGTATCAGTACGGGAGCTGGAATCCGCCATGTTGGAGTCTTCCCAATTCTCATTTTGAGTGCCGGATACAGAAACAAGATTTAGCGACGATCCCTTTTGTAATTGTACTGTTTGAGATCCCGCAAGAGCCACAGAGAAATGTGTGTTCGTAGGAGCAAGAGACTAAATAAGCAAAGGGAAATATGAAACATCAGAAACATAAAATTTTCAAATCAAATATAGAAATAGAACAAAATGAGAAGAATGTATGTTACCTTTTCATATGTACTAGCCGGTAAAACAGGGTGCACAGATTGGCTAGTTATTGTCGGATCAAATATTGGACCTGTACCAAAATAACTTGTTCAATTAAATTATATGTAGTCATAACAAACAGAAGTACCAAAAGAAGCTGCATGAAGAAACAGCCAACACAAGCGGATTATTCCAGACCTAAGAACATCCAATGGGCTCTAACGTTGCTAATTCAACCCAACTTGCTGTTGACAGCCAGAAATTACACCGCTTCACAAGCGATGGTGAAAAGCAATGCATCAAGATGCACACGGAAACCTTTATTTTTCAGCAATTTAGAATAATTGCTCATTGTTATTTTTCTAAAGGGGAATTTATGTGGTTAAAACCTTTAGTTTCCGGAACTATTAGGGCAGTTAAACCCATATGTTTAGGGCTGAATTCAAAGGATAATCATTTTACTCATCTGGCAAGGTATCTCAGACCATGCTCAAATGGGAAGACCATTATCCTGCTTCTTCCCTGCTCCATTCATTTTCTCTTTACTTCCATTGTCACTGTCTTCATCAAACTGTACTCAAGTTGCCTTCCAAAATCATTTAGATCAACATAAAGTACATACCATTTCCTCGCATATGGATCTTGAAAGTCTGGTCTGTAGGACAACTCGGCCAAAGTAATATAATCATGGATGTTCTCTTTGGAAAATATATGAGTGTGCAGAAATCTTAATTTAGGACATTCGATCAGATTTCGAGGGTATGAAATTCAAATTTAAGGGCACTCCATAGAGTGTGATCAAATTGCTGATGTGTCCTCTTTACATCAATACCATATGTTTCTCAGCTCATATCTTACAAAAGAAAACTGTGTTTAGTAATCAGCAGAACTTATCTATAAGCCTAGACTGCATAGCAAAATGGCAAGGAATTCAAAGACACAGCGGTTATGAAACAACTGCCACCAAAAAAGCGGGGAACATCGCATGTATCCCGCATGTGAAACCAGTAAAAGTCCAATTTCTCTTTTGTGATGTGGAACTCAAAGAATCTCAATCTACTAATATATTCATAAGCTTAGCACTGATGTAGTGTATGGACGCATGCTCAAAGAGACAAGGAAGAGGAAATTGAGAGTAATCACTTAAGAAAATATTAAGATTTGCAGAACATACTTCGACTGACATTAGCAGCATCTCCAATACGGAATCCAAGATATTGCTCTAAGACACCGTAATTAGAAATTCGAGATGAATGGGTAGTGTTGCCTTCTGTGCCCCTGCACAAGAATTGCATATCGGATTGATTAGCAAATAGAAAGGCTCACTAACTTAAGAGTCTCAAAATTCCAAATTCACTGATTTAAGGGGAGGAGGAGGGAAGGTGGGGGTAGAGTTGGGATTCCATCATCATCATTATGCTTCCAGATAATCTCCATCAAAATAAAGGAAGCCTAGGAAATTTTTCATACATATACAGAGGATTTCAGATTTCATATAAAAGCTTTGAAAATCATACATATAAACAACACAACCGCACATTTTAAACTTCAATAATTTCATTTTCAACTAGTTTTAAACAATGGAGGCAAAAACATTTATAATCACCTTTTTTAGTCCAAGGAGTCAAACATTAGCGCAATCAATTAAGCTTTCATGTTATTCGCTATGTGTAATGCACAAAAACTGGTAACTTGAAATCGTAATTTATAGGCAATATCTGCCATAATGGAGATACCGAATAACGCGCATTTTGCACGCAGAAGCACAATTAAACACATCATGTGGGAAAAGAACTCACAGGAATAGAAAAGCTAAGCATAAGCAAAAAGCTTAAGTTCTTCAATCACTTTACTCGGAGCAAATATCACTGAAATAATACCAACCGAGCACCAAAGGATAGATGAGGACCTCTACCAGAATAAGGATAAGTGAAATGTTGTAAGATGCATGAACTTCAACCAGGTGCCATTAAAATGAACGAGTACAAGACTTTCACATCCAACACAATATGCACAGTACCTAACAGCTGGTCAGTGTTTTCTGCATTTGCGGCCAAAATGGAAATTTAATTTGATATGTAAATTTACCATTCCCGTTGAAACAGTGAAGGAATAAAGGGTTCAGTGATGACATAACATTGAAGATTTCAATTAATATCCATCTTTCACAACTAATTCAGATCCATCTTTCACAACTAATTTAGAGATATGTTTATTATGAGTGAGCCCTAAACCCTTCTCATTAGAGAATTAACAAACAG
This sequence comes from Nyctanthes arbor-tristis, assembly GCA_963692815.1. Taxonomy (NCBI): domain Eukaryota; kingdom Viridiplantae; phylum Streptophyta; class Magnoliopsida; order Lamiales; family Oleaceae; genus Nyctanthes; species Nyctanthes arbor-tristis. The sequence continues at coordinate 15,625 of CAVNYN010233680.1, forward strand.
AATGGATTGACAAGCACAGTACACCAATATGTATAGTGGTTCACCCTCAGTGCAATAGTTAACTTCACTCTGGATTTTCAGTATAATGAAAATATACATGCTGTCTTCAAACCTCTGTTCCACCCAAAATCAACCCCATAAAACCCCTCGTATAAGAAGAAATATAAGGCTAGCATGATGCAAAAGCCAGAATAGATAAACTTGATGGGTTAAATGTATTTAAGGACCTATACAATCCATAATCATGTCAATAAGCCTCATAATTACTTAGTAGAACTCAAGATTCCTATATTAATTAATCAGTCAAGCATATCAAGAACTATCAATACTATTTCCAAATAAAGTTCCGAAAGTTATAATAATTCTGAATTATCAATTAAGTATTGAAACAAGATAAGAAAGGAAAACAAAAATAAAATCAAGCGAAGTGAAGAGAATTACATGGCGTTACCAACACGCAAGTAAAATTTCTCCTATCTTCTGCACGGAGTTTCACTGTTGCTCAATCCAGGAGCCCACAACATAAAACAAAAATAACATAAAAATAAACCCTAAACCCCTTCCGAAATATGAAAAAAAATTCAAGCCCAGTTCATCGGAAAATCACGCGCAGAAGCGAACTTTTCAAATCAATTAATAACCAAAAATACAAAACCCCGCGAACCCTTATCACAGAATCCTGCTCCAAGTAAAGATTTTGAAGGAAAAAGAAAACTATATATATCTACACAACTTAGCAAAACTCAGATGCTGAAACTTTAGTCAAAAGGCAAAGAAAAACAGAACTTTGATGTTTTGGACGAAAAAGATTGGTATCTTTTTGACTTTCTTGGGAGTATCCATTCATTTCATCTAGAATTTTCTCCCCGGAAGAGAGTGTCTCAACACACTAAAGGGGACCCAGTGATGCATTCAGCTTCCTTGTTTAATAATTCCTTTTAATTTGTTTGATTTTGTTTGTTTATAGGAAGACGCAGACGTGATGCTCAGATCATTCCAAGCCGGGCCGTCATTTTCGTCTGAAGCATTGATTCGACATTTCAAAGCCTTTTTATTCCTTTTTCACTAATCTTTAATTTAATTTATTTATATATTCATTCATGAATATTGCAGAGGACGTCCTGACTTGTCTAAAAATTGCATTTGGCACTTCATCTTGTAAAACTTGTGTATGTTGAGACTTATAATTTTCTTGTTTGGATGCTCAAAATTGTTTGTTCCTTAATTTATGTTATTACCTTTTATAGAATTTTAGTACTACTACAAAGAGAAAATATTGAGAGAGAACTGAATTCACTAAATTAAGGAAAAATGAAATCCGTTACAGAATTTATTTATATACAAAATGAAATGAAAAAGGAAAAATATCTTGGTTAACAAATTGTATGTTTAATTACAAGTATGGAACTTATTTAGAAACAGGGGCGGAGCTAGGATTTTGGTCCTATGCGGTCGAAAGTTCTTCAACAATATTTGAGCTCTCTCAATTCTATTTGGTGTTTCTTCATCGACATTTTCTTGAATAACTACTTTTTTTTTTTTTAAAGAATCTTTCCATAATCTAAAATAATCAACAAAGGTTGCAAAAATCATTACAAAAAAAATAAAAAAAAAAGTTTGCAAAAACAATCAACTCAAAGATACAAAAATAATCCAAATAATTTTAAAGAGAAGCCTTTTTTCCTTGGGAAAAAGAAAAAGTAATTGAGTTACATTTATAAGTAATAACAAAAAAATCTCATTCGCAAATAGAAAACTAAGATTAATGGGTACAACTGTACATGTACGATGATTGTTTTCTTCATATTAAAAAAAAAATACAATTTAAAAAGTGAAAAGAACCCAAACTCATTAAAAATGTAATGCAAATCGTAATGACAAAAGATGTACAGTAACATAGACTCCACAAATTGCTTTTGTCTTTCTTCATCTTCTTCCTTCCATGTTTGTCATCTCTATATAAAAAAATGCAGCACTTCTACCAAACTTCAACTTCAAACTAAAAAATAAATAGATAAATTTTAGTGCTGTCCACCGACCGCATGCGGCTCAAGGTAGCTCTGTCCCTGTTTGGAAAGAGAATATTTCTCTACAAATTTTATAAGAATTAATTGTAACATATTTGATTGTAAATGGAATTATGAGCTTTGAGACAAAATGTGTATAGTACCATAATAACACGTACGTCATGATATATATAGTATATATAATAATATTATGCATGGAGATCGTTTTACACAAGACACGAAGATTCATTTAATACTAGATTTTTGCAAATTAACTCAAACTCACAAGTATCAAAGTAGACTCTTGTTTGAAAATCATTTTTCTTAAATTTGCGCATCATTGATTAATTAATATTATGAATATATACATGGTTGATTTTAATTTGTGAGATTAATCTGATTATTAAATGCTTGAGATTACTGTATTTATGTATGAGAATTATTTGTTTAGATGCATGAGATCTTATGATCAACTCGAACTTATATATCATAATTGTTCACAAGGATATGTTGATAACTTGAGAACTTAATTGCATGATTATGTATACTATTTATGATTATGTGAATGAATCGATGTGCGTTTACCATACGGAGTATTTCTATGAAATACTAGTTCATTTTTTTTGAATTAACACTTTTAGTTTTTTGGAGCCGGGAATGGAGCGACATATATGGTGGCTATTAAAAATTTAGAATATTGGAATTACTATTTGTTATTTATTTTATTTTTTGAAATTATTTATTTATTATTGAAACTCAAAGTTATTTCGGACAAATCAACAATATATACTTCAAGTAAGATTTTTTGCACTTGGTTTTTCTATTATTTTCCACTTTTTATGATAAATTTAAAGACAATGTACCGTTTCGGGTTTACGGGCATTACATCAATAGCCTTATCATTGCTTGTCATAACAGCATCATCAAAATAAATCAAAAGTACCATAAAGACTGAATCTTTTCTTCTTATGAAAAGTAACTGATCTAAAACCGTGAGTGTGGAACCATCGTCCAACAATGCTGCAATAAATTTAGCATTCCATTGTACGTCTAGATGCTTACTTCAAACTTTGCAAGGATTTATACACAATTTACAAACTGGATTTTGGAAACCATTAGACTCATTCTTAGGATAATACACCTGAGGAATTGTCATATATAAATATCATCATGTAAATCCCCATAAAAAAGGCATTATTGATATCTAGCTAACTTGTGGAGAAACTAACCATGAGCTGCAACAAAAGTAAGTAGGATCTTTAATGTGACCATCTTGGCAACTGGGGCAAGTATCAATATAATCCATCCTTCGCATTGAATGTAATTTTTTGTCACCAATATTGCCTTATGCATGCCTTTCAATGGAACCATCATATCCGTGTTTAATCTTGAATACCCATTTACAACCAAAGGGTTTATTGTCTTCAGGCAAGGTTCTAAAAAACATTAAAGACATGGAAAAACGTCAAGGTCGAGCATTAGGCGCGCACCAATGCATGACAAAGCGTGGTCAATGCGTCATAAAGTGTAAGGTGTGACGAAATATGAAGCCTAAGTTTCGAGTATAAGCGCCGCATAGAAGAGTTTTTTAGAAGACTAACTTCATGCAAGTCTACAATGGGACCAAGTTTGGTTTTCTTCAGGAGCCTTATAAATCTTTGCTGTCGTTGCATCTCCCAAATTACAGTGCAAGATACTTGGTGAAAATTTTGGGATTCAACTAATGCAGATACATTCATTATTGGAACTTTATTTCGCAACTCCCAAGACTGAAGATAGTGAATGAGCAGTGGAAATAGAGGCATCAATGGCTCAATAGAGAAAATCTTTAAGGTAGGCTAGGGTTTTAATAATAATTCTCTGATGTCTAGTAGAATGCTACCAGAAGGAAGATTTGATCATCGTCATTATATTGTTCATAAACACAATAAACATAAAGTGGTAGGGCACCTTCTGAAAACAGCTGATAGACTTCAGAATTAGGCTTTATATGAACAAAAGGACAGATGCGTTCATGAAAAACAACGCCTCTAGAAGCAAACACCTCACCGAATTCAATATCAAGAAGTTTTTGTACTGGAATGACCGGAATTTTTAAAAATAAATTTTATTAATAAAAGTCGTGTCCCTATAACTTTCTCTATTTTAGCAATTATTTTATGGTCAAACTCGTCTAGCCTAGATTGATATTGCACAAATTATTAATAAATTTATTATTTTTCTAATAATTTAAAACCGAAGTATTAAATTCAATTTATTATCAGTTTAACCCATGTCTTTGCAATTAAACTATTCGGGTCCTTCCCTTCAAAAGAAATAAAATAAATAAATAAATAACTATTTGGGTCCAAATTTTGTATATTCTCATATTTTAACATCATGCACAATTGGTGCATATGCATGTACCACAATATGCTCAATAGTATAATCTTAGTCAAATCATATACATCATGTCCAATATTTTCAAGTATCTCTCATCAAAGATTGCATTGATTCATTCAAATAATGTCAAGGAATCATCGTATATTAAAATCTTTCTAATTATAAGGCATGACGAATAAATATCACATTATCATATTCGAGCACATAATACAATTGTTTTACATTGTACTTGAACTGTTACCTACCTCCGTCCATAGTTATTGTAACATTTTCCTTCATACTTGTCAAAACTATCCTCAACATCACCTCTAATTTATCATGCCGTATCTAAACTTATCTAATAAGGGATAGAGCGCTTTTTACGGATCTCAATTCTGAGTTCTACACAAAAAATTATACACATTTCCGTCCGATTCACGAAAATACCAATAATTGGAAATGGTCGGGCCCCATTAGGGAGGGGTGACCAACCCCCTATATAGATGTGGCGAGCCATGGGTTCCTGGCCAGCCACTCCCATTTGTCCTGGGGCGGCTAGTCCCCCTCCCTCTTGGCCAGCCCCCTCGAGAGGTGGATGGCCAAGGGTGGCTGCCACCCTCCTCTTTTGTCTACCCCCAAGAAAGGGGGTGGCCAGCCCCAACTTTAAAATGAAAGAGGGGTTTGACAGTCGTATTTTTTTCCTCATTTAATTAATGTTTAATCCTTATACTTTCTTATTTATTTTTCTTAGGCACTTGAATTAAATGAATTCTCATAAATGTCCGAGTATTTTACATATAGTATATGAAAATTCTACTGCTCATATAAAATACCATAATCTCAGAGCGATTTCTAGAATTCTAAACCTAATATTTATAATTCCATAAAAATGTTGACATGTCACATAATATCGCGAAAATTGTATGCAATATTATTTTTTAGATTTTGGGCATTACACCTTGTTCTATGATGGATAAATTTTACAAACTTGAATTATATAATAGGCTAATTAAAATTTAAAATTCTATGATCAAAACTATTGTGGGCCAATTAGAAACTTAAGTCCAACATTTTAGGGATTCTTTTTATAAAAATGACTTTTATTTATAGGGTCTTGAAGAATACCTTGTTTATGAAATTAATTGTAAAAATACCATTTTTTATTATAAAATCCCCTCTGACCCAAATTTTATTAAATTCAATTATTATTACTACTACTGTTATTGTTATTATTGAATAATAAGTAGTCACACTGTCACCAAGTTTCCACTACTGTCTCCGCCTCTGTCGCTACCACTACTAATCGCCAAAGTTTGGCCATCGCCAACAGCCACTGACACCATTTAGTTAAAAAAACATGAAAAATAACAAATAATCATGTTAACAAAATTTATTTTTTTTCTGGGAAAACAATGTTACCATTGTAATAATTACCAGCCACGTTCACACTTACATAGGTGATGTACTATAAAAAGTATCCCTACAATACCCCACTTGTACAAATTACAAGATGTGGTCATCATCGAAAGCAAAGCTTATCCTTGATATTTTTGTAGGTAGCACTTTAGCATCATAGAAATTTAGCATCATAGAAATGGAAGGAGTACAAATCTCCAAAGTGCTTCTCGTCAAGTCAATCATGACTAGTTGTCCTAGAGTTTTGATCCGGAGACACCCAGTGTATGTGGGGGCATTCCCTTCTATTAATTACATGTGGGGTCCATGAAATTAGTGGAGTGGATTGCCCCATTACACTGGACGTCTCTATAATGGAGACATTCGGTGTCTTTAGATCAAAATTGAGTTGTCTTATAGAACTTAGTCTGTGGGATCTCTAGTCACCACGTTAGGTTTCCATCAAGTTGACTCACTTTGATTTTAGGCTTTTAAGCCCATTTCTCTCAATGCACAGTCTAATCTCTCTCTCTAGATAATCTTGTGTAAATAGATCTCCTTGTTTATCTTTCGACTTAACAAAATCAATAGATATTTGTTCCTCCATTTGAGAGTCTTCGACATATTGCCAAGACTTATAGTTCAAGACAACCTAAACCTTACATATGTATGTAGCTAGTTATTACAAACAATCAATAACATTGATAGACTGTCTATCCTTCTGCTTTAGTTAAAGCTTTAATTGTAGCCCCCACAAACCTGGGACACACTCGATTGAGTTTTCAAATAAAGAAACTTCTCAAAATTTATGAACTAATCTACTTCTTTGTAACTTCATCCAAAGCTCTAGTAGCAATGATACATCTTCAAATTTTGAATTACTCAAAAGAGTATTTAATACTCTATGGCACCATCTTACTTGACGCGTCAAATTCACAACATGGTACCATTTTGTTGTTTGGCTATCATAGTGCAATATAACATAGACTAAATTCTCATTAACAATAATGCAAACCACAAGTCCACTAAAATTCCAAGTAGAAGGTTTAGTATTAATATGGAGGTGTTTGGCGGAAAGAACGGACGTTTTTATCACAATAAGAAAATAAATTTTCAAACCTAATTAATCTAGAAATCGGAGGTGAAAAATGCGATGAGATGGGCATCACATTTTAATTCAAAAATGGAAGGAATCCAAGTAGAGTAGGGAACAGAACTAGAAGGAAGAAATATGGTAAGAGTTCAATCAAATCACATAAATGAAGAAAATTAGTGTTGTAACATAAAAAATAAATAAATAAAACAATTGTAGGCTAGATTTACCAAATAAAAAAGACACAAAATCATGGTACAAAAAGTACCATATATTGTGTATAGATACCATGTTTAACTCCTTTAAGCAAATTTTTTAACCCACTTGAGTTCAAAAACATAAATTGTGTGAAATCAATATCCAACTAATCAAACAGGACGGCTCCGAGGACGAAGCCTGACCTCCAATCAAGAGTAGTCAACTCACTTGAGCTCAGAGCCAGATTTATTAAATTAGAAATTGACTGTGTGAAATGGCGAAAAACGATAACGGTGCGATGAAGCAAACATAGGTAGGAGTGAAAGGGAAAGAAACGTATGTTTAATTGATTAATGTCGCTCTGGATTAGCATATTCGAGCAAGCATTAATTTTGAAACATTATTCATTTAGCATGCATATACGATAAGTCAACAGATTTCTCAATCAAATTAAATAGGCTATCCTTAATTTTAGACTAGTTGGAAAAGGAAACACTATCATCACATTCTATAAAAGTTATTACCTCCGTCCGAAAAAGATGGTCTAATTTTCAACTTTCAACTTTTTATTGATTACGTCCCTAACCTTTAATTTTCCTTTTTAACGTCCCCAACCTTTTAAATATGTTACACTTAACGTCCATGTGACGGAAACCGTCCATTTCTAGCGTTAAAGTTGAGGGTATTTTGGTGAAATATAAAAAAAATAATATTTTAATGTTTAAAAAAAGGAAACAAAAAAAAAAAGAAAGGGGAGGCCTCCCAAGTGCTGCAGGAAATGGCAGCACTTTGTTGCCATTTCCTGCAGCCACTTTGCTGCCATTTATGGCAGATTTAATTGGATTATCACTAATAATACTAGAGATCAATAATGAAGCCTCTAGCAGTAGGCAAGTGGATCTGGAGCAGGTCACAGGTTCCCCTGCCACACCCCCCAAATTATTGGTATCAGAGCATATTAACGATACTCCGGGGAATCTATCAAAACAAAATGCAACTTATGGTCATAATAATGATTCATATGCAAATGATAACTTTCGAATCGGCTTTAATTCAACAGATTCATCTGATGCTGAACATAATTATAATGGTCTTGATCATTATAATGATTTCGAATACTTTGATTCATATTCAACAATTCCTACAACTTGGGAAAGTGATTCAAACCCTGAAACTTCATATCATAGCAATAGCCATATGCTACGATATAGATCTCAAGATGGATATGATTATTCTGCTTCCTTTGATATAAAGGAACCAGAAAATAATTTCACTAGCTCTCATAAGTACCAAAGTGCTCCTGAAGACTTTTAAGATTCTTCAATATCTTTTATGAGTAAAATAATTGATTATCTGGAATTAGAACAAGATACTTCTGAAAGGAAGATTATCATTATTGTCAAAAGACTTTCACAGAATGTCGATTATGTGAAAGAATCTAACAATATTCTCCAGAAAGCACTCACAAACTTTCTCGATAAACAAGAAAATTTGTTGAACATTTTATCTGGAATGAAAATAACTGAATTATCTTCTAAAGAAGATATGAAGTTATTAAATAAAACAATTTCTGATAATAGTTCTTTGGAAATTATCAGTAAGACAAATGAGTTATTACAGGATGTCAATAAGCAAATTATTGACAATAAATTGCACTTTAACACGGAGATCATAAAATTGAATGGTATGGTTAAGGAATTAACAAATTCACTCAATGACCTCAAAAAACATGTTGAAAGTTTTTGATGAGCTATCAAAACCAACATCTCTTTGATGATAAGAGATTCGTAGATTCTTTTTATAAAGCTCAAGGCAAGATAGAAACTGGATATTTCTTGAATGACTTTAGCATGAAGGGAGACGAAGCTCAAATTGCACAGAATAATCTTATCATAGCATTACTTGTGAAAATGCATGAAAGATTAGACAAATTGGAAAAAGATATTTCCACAATAATGAAAGATAAGCTAAAAGCTGCCCCTTCAATTGATGAAATTGAACAAGCCTTTAGCAAAATCACTATTACACCTTCTTCAGAAAAGAAAACTCTTAAGAAAAGTAAAACATTTTTCACTTTCAATTCTGAAACTCCTAAAAGACCTATTCCATGAATAGACAATCTTTTACTCGAACCTCAAGGACATTAGCTTCCACATCTGCTTCAACTTCAAATAATAGATCTTTGCTAACAAGAGTTGTTAGTAGAAAAGAAAGAGATCCTATTATTTTAGAACAAATTGCTGATTTGGAAAGATCGACAAATATCTTTTCTAGTGTAAGGTTTTTGGCACCATTATTTACTCCTTCAACATTTTATGCTGGTTCTGAATGGACAATTCAAAATCCTTCAAACTCTCAGACAATTCAAAATCTGAAGCCAAGAGATGCACTAACTTATGTTGATGCATTAGGAAATCTATCAATTAGATTTAGAGACTATCACAATGATAGAAACCCTCTTTCGGATGGTGAAACAGAAACTGAACCTAATGATTAGATATCATTAAGGATATTCAACAAAAGGATTAGGATCTATATTAGAACCTAATACCAAAAACATTGATATTATTCAATGTGTAAGAACTTGTAGTATTCTTACAAATCTCAGTACATTTTCTATCCCTTCTAAGGAAGAAAATATTGATGACAGATGTTCAGATGATGAAATCACTATAAGTGAACTCATCAATAACATTATCAATAATGATACGACTGAACAATCCACTCCTGAAAATATTTCAACTTCTCCAGTTACAGAGATAGTCCCACAAACTACTCTTATGGAACGATTTTTAGGTGACAGTAAATCTGTTATTTCTAACACTTTATCATCTAAAACAAGTCATCATGGTTTATGGCTGTCTTAATGCCTAAAACTGAACCTGACACAATGACTTATTCATTAGGACATCCTCCTAGCTCTTCCGATCTACTCCATATGATAATGAAAGAAAAAATTTGTATACTGTGGGAAAACGCAAACTTTTACTTTCCTAATGCAATCCTAAATCTTGCTGGAATACATCCTCAAGATTGGAACACATATTTGGAACAATGGACTTGTGAAGTCTGTAGAGACTATCAATCCAACTATAGCCATGTTGCCGACGGTGAAACAATGGTCCAAGTAGCTGAAAACTACTTAGGAGATGTTGTTAGAGCCATTTGGGAAGCTTATAAAACAAATTTTCCTGATATGCTTGCTAACCTTGTTGCTCAAGGAAATAACATTAACAATTTCACATATCTGATTCATAGAATCCTTACTATAGGAGATGTGAATACATGTCTTGTTTTTAGACAGACAGAGGCTATGAGAGATCTTGAACAACTTCAACTTAGAAATTGTACGAGTTATTCCATTTTTACAAGATTTCTTTGCTCTCACTACTATCTCAGGCAATTATTTTGCACATGAGCTTGGCACTAGGTTATTTACCAAACTTCCTGGTGATTTAGGAAAGGAAATTGCTGAAGCCTGGACTAAATCTAATTGGACAAACTTGTTACCTAAATATAATAATTTAGGAGCAAGAATCAGCTTTATTATTCTGAACTTAAGAAACGCTGTACTTACATTAAGATACAGAAAGATCTTAAGAGAAATAATATGGGATTTTGTAGCCAGATCTACACTCAACAATATGAGGCACCTCTTAGGCAGTCCAAACCTAAAGATCAAGGTTAAGGAATCTGATTCTAAGAATCTTCCGATCTTACTATTTGAGGAAGTCTAAGACTAAACCTCCTTATCTTAACAAAGATAAGTATGTCAGAAAACATGACACAAGTAAGGTTTACAGAGAAAATCTCACAAGCTTTGCATGCAAACAGCTTGGACATCTTAGTTCCACTTGTCCATCCGCACATAATCTCTATAATAGAGATGCATGTCTGGTGAACACAATAAATGAAGATCTCATTAAAATTTCTGATAAAATGTCAAGAGATGAAACCATTTATAGTATTTGCTCTATTGAAGCTCTAGAAAGAGAAAAAAATAGAACAATTGGAAGATATTCCAACTCTTCTTTATCCAGAAGATGAACAATACCAAATGCTAGTATCAAAATATACAGCATACCAATGTGGTTCATACTTCACTGATAATTTTATCACACAAGAAGGAGAAGATTTATTTACACAATTAGGATGTGTAGGTACTTCCCAATCATAACTCCATGATCCTAGGTTAACTACTTGTGAACACAATTGGAAACATAGATATGATAGTGACAACATTAAATGTTGTACTTGTGAATGGTACCCTGCCTTCAACAGAAGTTTTAAATGTTTAAAATGTTTGATTGAAATTTGTGCATCTTGTATCAAATTAATGTTTGATATAGATTTACCTCAACAAGAAAAGCCAACAAGTACTTCTTCTGGTTCTCTTGTAGAACAAAGGCTTTCTATCCTTGAAACCCGTTTCAATCTTTTGGAACAACAATTTCTTGAATATATTCAACAACAAAGGAAAGGTAAACAAAAAGAATATCTTGAAGATTTGTTACCTGAATCTTTAGAGTTTGATCTCACAAAAGGCATAACAATTCAAGAACCTTCACAAAGTTCAGAACATTGTTTTGCACATATTTTAGAGGAACAGATACCTTTAATCTGTAACACTAAAGTCCCTAAAGATCTTCTTGTTCTTATGGCAATAAATGTCAAGGGAAATAAGAAACAAGCTATTGTTTTAGTTGATATTGGTGCTTCTTCAACAAGTGTTGATGAATCTCTTGTACCACTGACTGCAATTACTAAAACAACTCACCTACAATGTATTACCCAATACGATGGCACATCAATACTAAATGAACATATTGTTTACAATGTCAAATTTAGTATTCAAACAAACTGTAATCTATGGTCTCGCGAAATGCACTTACCAGAAGTATGGGTTACAAAATTAAAACATCAGCATATTAAAATCATGCTTGGTCTTGATTTTATCTAAGCCCAATAAGGATCCCTTGTTGTTACTGCTGATTATGCTTTATTTAGCAAATGGTCAGTTTTAACACCGGTTATCTTAGAGTATGCACTAAGCAAGCGTGGTGGATACCTAAGAGAACAAAAAATCCTTCCACAAATACAAGAAAATGAGAAATGTCCTTGCACAATCTCAGGAACTTGTAAGGAAACTAGAACGAATGCTTTAATTGCAACATAAATTGATACTACAGAAGAATGTAGTAAATATTTGTTAACCTTAGATACTAGAGATCCAGTAGATAAAAGGTTAGGTCATGGTATCACGATTGATGATTTTGCCTTAATAAATAATGTTAGCGTAATTAAAACAATTGCATCACATCCAACAATTGATGAAATCATCAAGAAACTAGAATTCTCTGGTATTATTGGTGATAATCCAATTAAATTTTGGAACAAGAATGAAATTGAATGTAAACTTGATATCATTAATCCTGATATGAAGATTACATCACCTAACTTCAAATATGAGGATTGAGCTCAACAAGTGTTCAAGATGCATATTAACAATTATTGGGACTTGGCATTATTAGACCTTCAATGTCTAAATATCGCACTCCTGCCTTTATTGTCCAAAACATTCTAAAAAGGTTAGAGGATAATCTAGGATGGTTTTTGATTATCGACGTCTGAATGATAATACTCACGAAGATGTGTATATCATTCCCAACAAAGATAGCTTGATTCAACGAATTCAAAGAAAAACTTGGTTTTCCAAGTTTGATATGAAATCAGAATTTTGGCAAGTAAAAATGCACCCTGATTCAATTCCTTAGACAACATTTAATTGCACAGAAGGACATTTTGAATGGTTAGTCATGCCATTTGGATTAAAAAATGCACCTTCAGTTTTCCAACGAAAGATGGATAATGTGTTCAATGCATACAAGGACTTCACCTGTGTATACATAGATGATGTCTTAGTTTTTTATGCAATAGAAAAAGAACATATTGCTCATCTCTATACTATCTTTTCACTTTTTGAAAAGCATGGTTTGGTTGTATCTAAGAAGAAAATAGAGCTTGGAAAAAGGCACATTAGATTCTTAGGAGTTGAAATTGGAAATTGAACTATAAAGCTGCAAGATCATATTGCAAAGAAAGCTTTAGAGTATTCGGACAGACTGGAAAATGCCACACTTCTTAGATCATTTATAGGAACAGTAAACTATGCTAAACAACTTATCCAAAACCTGTCTAGACTAACATGCCCTTTTTGTAATAAGACTAGTGGCACTAGGTTGATAAAATTCAATGATCAAGATGAAGAGCTTGTTAGAAAGATTAAACAAGCAATTTCAACACTTAAACCTCTTAAACTCCCATTAAGAAAAGATTACTTGGTAATCGAAACTAATAGAAGTAAAGATGTTGGGTAGGTATTCTTTTGGCAAAACCAAATGAATTCTCATCTAAACATGAGGAACATATTTGTAGATATGCCTCTGGTAAATATCATGAAACTGATTATCTCACTTCTTTAGATTATGAATTGCTTGCAATAGTCTATATGGTAGAAGCTTTTGCACTCTTCATAATATCTAAACAACAAATAACAATTCGCACTGATTGTGAAGCTATAGTAAGATATAGCCAAAACAAATCACCAAAGAAATTAACTTCCAATAGGTGGTTAAAATTCAGAGAATTTGTCTTTAATCGTGGTCTCAGAATCAAATGGGAACATATTAAAGGATCAAACAATCAGATTACTGATATGTTATCAAGACATATTATGCTTCTTGAACAAAACAAATAATATTTGGTTGTGATTGAAAGCAGCAAATTACAACATGCCTCCTAAGGCTCAGGGCATTCGTCCCACTCTCTATGAAAAACTCCAATTTGAAACATCTCTTCTTCCAGTATATCCAAATCAATCTGGAAACTATTCTGACAAAAGAAGACATCTTCTTGGCAAAGAAGAACTTTGTCTAGTTGACAATTTATGGAGACTTCCAACATCACACAATGACTCTGGTAAAAAGATTCATGTGGTGAACTCTTTGTTCGAATATTTCCTATCCTTAAGGAAATCTGGTAAAGTTCCAACAAAAACAAAGACTGATCAGGAGACTCCAACATGCTTTGTTCTTTTTAATGGACCAAAGTACGGAATCTATGCTACTATGGATGAAATTCAAGATGCAACAAAAGATTTTCCAAAATTCTATGGAAGACCTTCAATCAAAGGATTTAATTCTTTCTTTGAAGCAGAGAAGGCAATAAAAAAGGTTTTTGAAAAAGATAAAATCTTTATTTCACCAAACGTGCGACGTAATTACAAGCCAATCCTTTGCTAAAATTGCAACAACTTCAGGAACTAAAATAGAAAAGAACGTTTTCATCCCTGAACTCTCCTATTATCTTGATTCAATAGGAAACCAACATGAAAAAAATTTCAACACATTGCAACAATTTTTAACTTGCATTTCAAAACAAAAAATTGAATGTGACTGGATAAACACATACTGATGTTATCATGTCAATCATTTTCTAGCCTGCAAAAGGGTTTATCCTGATTGCAAGGAAAAAATTTCCACAATCCTTTCAAATGCTGATATCTCAAAGCCATTTTGCAGATGTCAACTGGTTTTCTCATATCTTATTTGACAATTTAATTTTGATAAATTCAAAATTAACCACTTCCAAGGCTTAAAAATTATGCCACAGACTTTACTTGATTATGGTTTTGTTTCTTCACTGTACATGACAAAACTAAACAAGATTATAGTTCAACCGCCATTACAGAACGTCATCAATTATCTTTTTGCTGATTTTGGTGATAGCCTGGTAATTGAAGTTGATTCTTCACTACCTTCTTGGGAAACACGATTTAATCCTGCAAGAAAAATCTGCAGAATTTACAGTCAGCATTCTCATCCACATATCTTCTCTTCTTTCAAAAAGGAAGAAGATATCTCCTATGATTTTAGTATCACAAAAACTCTTCTCCTCTGCTTGACCAAATCAGAATGGTTAATGCTAAATTTCATGGTTCAGACTGGTACTGGAATCCAATGAAACTAGAGTATGATAACATGTTTCTGGTAGTAGAAGACTATTTCACAAAAGTCTATTGTTCTACTGAAGCCAAAACATTTTTCCAACAGTTCAAAATTTTGGACCTGGATGAAACAGCTTCGAAAGGATTTAGAAGATTGATTGAAGGAAAGAGCGTACCACGGCAACTAAAGAATTATTCTATGGGTAGTAGTGGAGGACCATTGGATCCCTACAGGAGCTCAGCATTTTCACAAGGAAAAGAAGACAATACAGATGTAGACAGTATTGATAGCTTCAATCCAACACGTTATCAGCCAAAGGAAGAAAGAGACAAGTGACCCGACACTCCTTTCTGACGAATTCAGCACGCGTGAAGAAAATGAAGGCTGGATTTTTCTGCCTCAAAATTCAACCAAGACAATTGAAAGATATTGTTCAGACACTATGCAGACACTGTGCAAAAACTGTTTAAGTACTGTTCAACACTGTTTGATTTTATCTATGCCCAACAAACTAAATAAGATTAAAGTTCAACCGCCATTACAGAACATCATCAATTATCTTTTTGCTAATTTTGGTGATAGCCTGGCAATTGAAGTTGATTCTTCACTACCTTCTTGGGAGACATGATTTAATCCTATAAGAAAAATCTGTAGAATTTACAGTCAGCATTCCCATCCACATATCTTCTCTTCTTTAAAAAAGGAAGAAGATATCTCCCATAATCTTAGTATCACAAAAAACTGTTCTACTCTGCTTGACCAAATCAGACTGGTTCAATGAACCAACATCTGGTGATCCTTTCAGGAACAGGAAACTTAGGGATGTGTATTGGATGCCACCACCCTATAATCCTTGGCCTCAAGATTATGAAGCCTCTGGCAATAGGCAAGTGGATCTGAAGCAGGTCGCAGGCTCTCCTGCCACACCCCCTAAATTGTTACACATTATCCATCTTTCGTTGGAAAACTGAAGGTGCATTTTTTTAATTCAAATTGCATGACTAACCATTCACCCCCTTTTTGGCTGCTAGAAATGGCAGCCAAAAAGGGAGGGAGTCTCCCCCTTTGGTTGCTGAAATGGCAGTATTTACTACCATTTCGGCAGCCAAAGGACTGCCATTTCGGCAGCCAAAGGGGGGAGATTGCCCCCTCCCCCAAAAAAGGGGACCCCTACTGTTGGAAATGTCGGCAGCCAAACCACTGCTGCTGCCATTTCTGGTAGCCTTATTTTTTTTTGGGGGGGGGCCCCCTCCTCTTTTTTTTTTCTACCAAAATACTCTCGATTTTAACGGTAGAAATGGATGGTTTCCATCACAGGGCATTAAGTTTAACACTTTTAAAATTAAGGTTATGTACGTTAAAACGGAAAATTAAAAGTTAGGGACGTAATCGATAAAAAGCTGAAAGGTTGGAGACGTTAGGTGTAATTAACCCATAAAAATTACTACCTCTGTCTTAAAAAGATGGTCCAATTTTCTTTTTTTCGTTCATCCCAAAATACAGTCCAGTTTTCTTTTTAAAAAGTAGTTAAAATATTAGTTTTCGTATATGCATATATTTTAATGTACATAGTTATCAAAAAAATAGAAATATTAAAGTGAAATAATTAATAAATGAAAGTGTATAATAGGTAAATAATGTTAAAATTTACTTTTTCAATACTATTAAATGAATTTTTTTAATATATGTGAAAAAAGAATAGGACTATCTTTTTGGGACGGATGTAGTACAATTAAGAAAATTATTTAGAGAAAAATCATTAATTATTAGGGTTGGTGTTATTTAACTATAAGAACCTATTGTTGTATTTTTGTAAGACAATTAGGGAAACTTCGGGGAAGGGCATATACTCGAACCCAGGACCTCATCCTGGTAAAGGTTGTTTTTTACTACTTGAGCAACACCCTTAGTCTGTATTTCTCTCTCTCTCTCTCTGTCTTTTTTTTTTTTTTTGAGAGAGAAACCATTTTTTGTATTTTTAATTAATCAATAATTAATAGTGACAATGTAGATCTATCTTTCAAATCTTACATGAAACTAAACTAGGGTTAGAATTGAGAACAAACTGCCTTGGGGCTCACTGGCCGAGTTATTACACGCACAAAACAGCTACACATATGTGCTTATAATTAACTTTTGGCCTTTGTGAACTAGCTTACCTATCCCGCCTCACGAGCTTGCTGGCAAGCTTGCTTCTAAAATCTAAACATGTATAGGCGCTACACAAAAAACTTATAGCCCTTTTGGATGTATGATTTTTATGATTTTTATCCATTTTTGTGTCAATTCATTCTCATCAACACATTTTATCAAAAGTTACTTTCTACAATTCCCCATATTACTTTTTTACCACACGATTTCTCAAAATCAATTTTCAAAAAATGTATTCATACACACCCTTAATTTGTTATGTCGTCGGCTATAACTCCACTCAAACTTAGCCCTTTTGGATGCTTCACGAAAACTATATGAATTAAAAATTTTTCAAAAAAAAATCGACATCTATGTGATTCAAAGCTTTATTAGGTCACATTCTCAGTATAAAAATCATATGATCATATGAGACGAGAAAAACTTAATTTTTGTTGATTAAACTTTAATTTCCTGAAAATGTCATCTACATAGGCACTGTTTTAGGTGACCATTTTGTTTTTTCCTTTGTCATAACCTCTAACATAAAACAAAAACAGAGGTATATGAATGACCAACTTGAGATAAAATATAAAGTCTGATGCCATTAGCTAGAGGGGGAAAAAGAAGGAAAAAGGAAACCAATTAAAGTGAACCATTTTATGTATAAGGGTGTATTTAAGTGATTCAAAACAAATGCTAGTATTGTCAACTAAAATTTGTGACGACAACAAATACATGAGACAAGAAAATGGTACGAGATGATTTATCTTAAGTAATTTCAATACCTTGTCGCGTCCGCAGCCTATGCTTGGGTGTTCACATATTAATTAACTAGTGTTTATTGAGACATGAAATGAAATAACATCATAAAATTTTAATTAGATTTACAATATATGCATACCACGGTTTCATGGTAGTACGTATATAAACAAAAAGTTTAAAGAGACATGAAAATCTGATATAAATAAGTGACGTTATATGTGTGGCACAATTTCATTAGATAATTGGAAAATATCTCTGTCATCACGACCAAATAAAATCGTGTCATGTGAGAATATCACTTATTCATATAATTTATTCATATGTTTTTAAAATTGCTCATCGGAAAACAGTACTTCAATGGTGTCCAGTGTATACGTGACAAGTGTCCATTGGACACATTGCCATGTATACACTGAACTCCATAAAATGGTGTCCAGTTGGAAAAACCCACATGTTGGCTGTTGTACTATGAGACAACCCAAACTAATAGTTTCGTTCAAATTTGGAAAGAAATTAATTATAGAATCACATATTTAACTCTAGAACTATCAATTTATTTTGCTGTTTTGCATGAAGAGTATTTGGGTGAAAACACTACTTCGACCC
>CAVNYN010233688.1:0-13858 GCA_963692815.1 Nyctanthes arbor-tristis
CATCTAATATAAGATATATTTTCTTTCTTTGTGTTAAAAATTCCTACAGTATCTCCTTGTAGTTCCTTACTGCTAAAAATCTTCAATTTCTCATGCTTGTGTCCCCAATTAGCCATCTTATTGCCTTCCTTCCAAATATGTGAAATAGTGCCATGTAGTTTTCAAAAACTCAGCAACCTCAGCCACCAAATATTGAGCTTTCCAAGGTCCTGTGTCTCTGTGAGTGATCAAATTATATACAGTCAAAAAATCAATTTCAATCCAAACGTTGAAGTAGTCAAATTGTTTACAGATTCCGATCCCATGAACAATAGCATTCAATTCAGCATCAGCAATCCAGGTTGCATGCAAACGGAAACTAGACACGAAGCAGGACAGGACATAAAATGTGGAAACATTATTTTTTTAAAATGTAGGACACGAAACGCTGTGGAAACGTTATATAAATATTATTAATTTAATTGACCGTTCATTCATTGTTTGAACTCGTCAATAAATAGGTTATAGTATTGTTTAGATTAACGGTCCGTTCATTGTTTGAACGTTTCAAAAGATTGAAGGTTCGTTCATCTTACGTGAACGCGTCAAAAGATTGATAGTTTGTTCATCATTACTTGAACGCGTCCAAATCATGTGAACATGGCAAAAGATGAGTGACGGTTCATTCATCCTTACGTGAACGAGTCAAAAGATGATTGACGGTTCGTTCATTATTACATAAACGCGTCAAAAAATTGACGGTTCGTTCATCATTACTTGAATGCATCAAAAGGTTGGCAGTTCATTTATTATTACGTGAATGCGTCAAAAGATTATTGATGGTTCATTTAAGAATTAAAACAAGATTTGTTGAATTAAAACTTACAGACGAGACACCATGATTCAAGCATTGTACACAAATCCGAGATATATCATCGCCAATCAGCTTCCAGTGGATCTGGTAAAATATAACATGGAGTCCGTCAGGTCCTGGGGCTTTGTGCAAACCAAGGTTCATTTATCATTACGTGAACGTGTCAAAAGATTATTGACTCGTGTCAAAAGATTATTGATGGTTCGTTCATCATTACGTAAACGCCTCAAAAGATTATTGACAGTTCGTTCATCATTACGTGAACGTGAAGGTTTTATTTCTAGCAAAATTTATTTATTTAATTTTTTATTTCATGTTGACTTATCTCTTTCCCTTTTGCCACTCCTTTTCCGCGTTCTTCTACAATTTTCCTTTCTCAACATTGATTTCTTCCTCCTTCCTTATTGATTATATCTCTTTGATTATTAT
Source organism: Nyctanthes arbor-tristis (assembly GCA_963692815.1). Lineage (NCBI taxonomy): Eukaryota > Viridiplantae > Streptophyta > Magnoliopsida > Lamiales > Oleaceae > Nyctanthes > Nyctanthes arbor-tristis. The sequence continues at coordinate 1,283 of CAVNYN010233688.1, forward strand.
TTTTTCTTCCATAAATCACGTTCTTTCTTTCCTTATTGGTTAGATGATGTTAACTGATGTATGAATTACTATCTTTTCATTTTCTGGATCGTTGTGAAACTAATCAAAAGCAAAAGTTTAGCATTCTCTTATGTTTTATTTGTATTCTGTGATTTTCTTTCCGCTTCCTTCTTACCATCTCCCTGCACTATAGTCTTATTTTTGTCTTACAATGTTGAATAAGTGTTGGCCTACTTAGAACATTTAACTATTTTTTAGGCTTTTCATTTGGTGGTCTTTATTGTGTAATGCTATATTGTAGTTAATTCTTCTTGATCCATGTCTTATTTGATTTTAATAGATTTATTTTCGAGTGCATGTCAGTTTTGTCATCTGGTGTTTTCTCTCATGCTTATTTCCCTTTATGTTGAATGGTTTGCATTTTGTATTATCTGTGGAGCCAATTTTTCACAATGAAATTGGGACACATATATTGCTGCTGCATACTTTTATGGGCAGTGGACATTTCCAATTCATTTACATATTGTAGTGTGTAAAAGTTCCTATTGTCAATTTATGACACGTATTGTCAATATTATTAGTAGATTAATCAAATAATAATTTGTATTCTTATTACTATTAAACTTATTTTAATTTGAATTATTTGACGACGAGTACAATTTAGAATTGAAATAAAGCCATTTTTCATCCCATGGTGGATTGAGATATTATAATCAAAATTAAATAAAAAAAACATTTAATATTTCTTTCATTTGAATTTAATGCTGTAAAAAGTGGTTTCTACTTTTTGTCGATATATTAAGACTTTTGGGGCTTATTTAATATATATCTATCATATTATTATCAGAGTTTGGAATAATGTTTTTTATTTGCTTAATTTGGCTCTGCAATTTCCATATTTTGTTTCAAAAATAGTTAAAAGATTTTTAGCAAAATTTATAGACTAACGTAGAGCTCACACAAAATTGTGATCACCTCCTAATCACATGTGAGTGTATGATGTTGATGGTTTTGATGATTTACCACTAGTATGCATAAATTTAGTTTGTCATACAAGGTGGATATGCCATTTCCCATGTGAATATGCGACGGTATGCTTGAATTTAATTACCTTATAATATAATTACCAAGATAACATTTACTCCTTTTTTTAGAGGGTGTTATTTTTGGGCTCTTGTGTTTGAATTTAATGTGAATTATTTTATTCTAATTTAAGTGCCAAAAAAATCTTATTTTACGATTATTTTTATTTCATGTAGTGATTTATTTATTGTTTATTTATTTTTCATGAAGCGATTTATTTAATTTGAATTGTTCATTACTTTCTTTATCTAGATTGTTTCAAATAAGCCTTATTAAGTTGGTCAATATATTAGAACATTATTAATTTTTAAAGTACAGTTGACTATGCGTTGTATTGTTTTTCGTTTTAAATATTCATTACTTATTCCGCTGTATTTTTGCTTATTCGTTTTAGAATAAATCCTTCCTTGTAACGCAGGGGTGTATAACTAGTATTACAAAAAAGATAGATGTTCACAAGAGTCTCTTGGACATTTAAGAGGCTATCTTTTTATTGCTTCTTAAATTTTCTCAATAGACGAAAAAAATTTTAAATTTTCTCAACAGATGAGAAAAATTTTTAAGAATGAATGCCGTATTGGAACATTCCTTGAAAAAGATTCCCTTATTAAGGTTTTAAAAATTTACACTAGAGTGGGACTTTTTGAAGAGTGGTTATATTGACACCACACTTTTTACTAACTACACCACAACATAATTGCATTCAATTTCCTTTTTTTAAAAAAGAAATTTTCACATTTGCACCATGAACTTATTTATGTCATACTTTTTTATTTTCAATCTTTCATTAATTGTGACATCTTATATCATATAATATTTTGAATTTAAAAATTTCATTGCTACAACTTTTTAAATTTTTTTAACAAATACAAAAGAATATCTCTATAAAGTAGAAGCACATATTTTACTAGATTCGAAGTACAAAAAAAATTGTTTTAAACATATACCCATTATTAAGAACTAGAATTCTCACCCGTGCGTTGCACGGATCTAAAAGTAATAATAACCGTAATAATTCTAGAGAGACATATTTATCTATTATGAACAAGTGACATATTTAGTTGTTAATTATATATTGGATGATTGTCGACCTTCAAATTCACCAATTGCATTTAAACAACCAATTTATGTTTGTTAACTAACAAATATCAGTTATTCATATCAAATAAACATGTCTAATTAGAATTCCTCTAATATCAAATGTCAATGAATTTTTATACAAAAATTTAATAAATTATTAATATAGCTAGTTGAGTCATATATTAGTATTATGAGATATAAATTTTTATAACCATTCTATCATATTTTGATTTATTTGTCAGTAACACTTTTTGTACCCGTTAATTCTTTCTTTTTATTCCTTTTTTTTTATTTATACATTCGATATAGGGGAAGTGAGGGGAACCAATATCAGTTATTGATGTCAGATAAACATGTCTCCATATAATTATTCTAATAACAAAAGTCAATGAATTTTTATATAAAAATTTCATATACATTATTAATACATCTAGTTGAGTCATATTAACATTATAAGACATAAGTTTTTATAATCATTCTATTATATTTGAATTTATTTGTCGGTAACACTTTTTGCACCAGTTAATTCTTTTTTTTAATACAGTAGATATAGGGGAGGGGAGGGACAGGTGTATTCCAACCCAAGACCTCCTGTCTAAAATTTGAGAAACATAACTAATATAGCACTTGTTTGAATTACAGTACCAGTTAATTATTCATATATAAATAAAAATTAATTAAGGTGATTCAATAAAAGTAAAATGTTTAATAATTGTTGAACAACCATTACAGTACAATTGTGTCAATATTCGGTCTATCTCTCAAATTAATAATCCAACTCCAAATACAGTAAGATTATATTTAAAACAACAAATTGAAATTTTTGTTCCATAGAAAATTATCAAAAAGTTTCAATTTATATTAATTATAGAATTGACAAATTATAGTACTATAATTTTTAAAAAAAAATCAAATTTGATTATTACACTACGATAGCCATATAAAAATATCTTCAAAAATCATTAAAAATTAAAATTTACAATAAGGTTACAGATTTTTAGAAATGTATTCTTTTATAGGCGTACTATGCATGAGTTTTCGAATTATAAAGATTACTATATGTTTTTTTTAAATAGATCTCCCAATTAATTTCATGTTCGATTTGATAAGTGACAGATCCCTAATTCAAAATAGTTGGCTAAAGAAACTACCGTAAATTGATGATTGGATATGAGTTAATAAAGAGAAAAATGAATATCATTTAATAAATTAGTGTAACAATTTCCCCAAAAAAAAGATAAAAAAATACAAAAAAAAAAGGAATTAAATGATGTTAGCAAAAATCTTATAGAGTTAGAAATCTTACAGAACTAGAAATTTTACATAGTTAGAAAATGAGTGAGAAAAGACACTTTTCTCTTTTATATATATATATATATATATATATATGATATAATAATAAAATAAACAACTAGGGAAAAAATATGGCAAAAATTATTAGAGACGTAAGTATTATAAATAATGAATATTGGGATTTTTCACTCTAATAAAAATGTAGTGTGGATATCAAAAAGCGTAGTGTGTATATATTTTCCCTTTTCTGAAAAGAAAAATAAAATAAAATAAAAGGCATATATGATAATATAATAATCTCGTCGAAAAAAATAATTTAATAATGACAATTTGAGACTATAGCAGGAGGAGTTGTGCTATTGGGACAGAAGGACATACAAAAAAAATTAATAAAAATTGACACGTAATAAAATTTTTATTTTTATTTTTAGCCATATTACATCACTTTTAAATTACATAATTACGGGGATTATATGTCTATTTTGTCAAACATTATATCTACTTCTTTGCCCTAGCAGTAGACACTTTATATATATAAATAAATAGAGTTGACGCTCGTTCTTAATTTACTATTAACCTATCATAAATATACAAGTTTGGCCAACTTTTTGTTGATTGGTGTATTAAATTAGTTGTACAGATAATTAATTTCAGTAGTGATATGATGGTTAATTAAACTGTACTTTAATATATATATATATATTGCTTGCTTTACTTTCTCGGGGATTCGGGACCCTTTCCTAGTGTCTTTATTTTTGGTTGCGATTTATTGTTTTATTAAATTGGATTTATATTTAACTAGATTTATATCTATGAGTTGCATGAGTACTACTAAAAACTGGCCCATCAACAAGGGACAGTTTCCAACGGATACATATCCGTCAGAAATTTCCGACGGAACCGTCAGTAATTTCAAACGGAAAGGAAATTATCAGAATCTGTCGGAAATTTCCAATGGAAGTTGTGCCTTTCCGTTGGAAATTTCCAATGGAATCAAGTAGGTCGTCGGAAAATTTCCAACAGAAATCATATGTCATCAGAAATTTTGGACAATAAAAGAAGCCATCGGCCATCGAAAATTTCCAACGGACAAATCCATCTGTCGGAAATTTCTAACGGCTTTATTTTACCATTTGAATTTCTGATGGAACCGTCGGAAAGATGTGACCGAACTTTCTAACATAAAGCTTTCTGTGCTCTTCCGATCTTAAAAATATTTTAATCCTCCTTTGTAATTCTTGAAAATTTTGATTCTTTATATAATATCCTAAATATTGTTAGTTAAAACTTTTTTCAATAAATTTGAAGATAATTTTTAATTTCCCTTCACTCCCTCATACCCCTTTAGTATTAAAAATATTTTAATATGCACAATGTTCTATAATAAAATGTATAAAATGTCAAAAATATATTAGATATGTTAACCTATATATGTATATATAATAGAAAATAAATTTATTCTAAATTTAAAAAAGTCATGAACAATGGTTCAAAAAAAAAAGTTATGAACAATTCAAAGAGTTATTAATAGAAATAAGGACGGCAATTTACACCCCCGAAACCCGTTGCCTACAGGCACCCACCCAGAATGGGACTTGCCCCATTAACCAACCCCATCCCGCCCCGCACAGCCCCGATCCGCCCAGATAACAAGTTTTTTTTTTAATTTAAAAAATTAAACAAAAGAAAAATAGAACCCAAATTACTGAGTTAAACATCAAGAGTCTAACCACTGGACTAACTCCTTTTTTTGGGACAACTTTTTGCATATTTTTACAAGTTCTTATTATATCAGAATTTTAAATATATAAAATAAATACGAACTTTTAGTTTTATTGTGTAGTTGAATGTTGTATTTTGTTTTATTTTATATAATGTTGTTAGCTATTAAGAATATTCATTTTTTGATGAGATTGATATCATTTGAATCGTCTTTTTATGTAGTTTCCATTTTTTTATTTTTTTAGGATTTTCTAAATAACACGAGAAACGGGTATTTTTTTGTACCCGCCCTGAACCACCCCCACCCCCACCCCGACCCGTACCGGTCTCTAACGTGATTCAATTGGGTATGGGGCAGGGTTTTGATAAACAGGGCAGGGCAGGGAAAGGCATATCCACCCCGTTGTCATTCCTAAATAGAAGTAAACATTAAACATAGAATATCAACGTGCATAATAACAATTGTAATTATAGAATTTAGAAAGTTATGATTAGCGACGCTCTTCCGATCTCCCAATTATTATTAGACACATGTGCAACATGTGTACACAGGCTCATTTCCAAGCTTTGTTCGCATATGACCGTACAATTATCTTTTTATAAATCTATACACTCAAAGTAATGTTCGGCAATCTATTAGTAGAAAATATAATATGAATAAATTTTTTAATGGTAATGTGGTTTATCCAATAATATATATATATATATAATAGAAATTTTTAATCATCGATAAAGATTTTATTTGGTTCTTTTGTGGTTAAGGTTTAAAACCAAAAAAATCACATTAATCACATTTTTATTCGTAGACCCAAAAATAAAAAAATAAAAATTAATAGACTACTTTTTTTTTATTTTTTAGTTCTACTTAACAATGAATATTATAATGTAGAAAACCAGTGTAAAAAAATATTATATTAATTGATACAGACAAATAAATTTAGAGTATAAATGACATATATTAAATACAAAAGTTTAATTAAATAAGTCCCAATGTTTAAATAGGAAAATTCATTATTTTTAATTTGGCAAAATTACAAGAACATAGTTCATATATATTTTGGGGCAAAACAATACCAACTATACATGTTAGCCTGGCGGTTGGGATTTGAATATATATGTTACCAACTATATATGGAGATTTTATTCAAGAACTTGAACCTCCATTTTCAAATTCCTATTGTACTTCTCATTTTATTTAGAGCTTCTCGATAAGCCAAAATTTGTAGGTTACAACATAGTACCAGCACATGTGAAATGCAACTCGATGCATGAATTCATAAAAAAAAAAATCATATTAAAAAATTAAAAGTGGTGTTGATTGAATTATTGTATTAGCATCATATTGATCGAGTTGGAAGGCAGAATTTAATCGTGAATACTAAACTTGTTGTTGGAAAAATGAGTCATATCACTATTATTTGATGTAGTCAAATCAGTGTTACTCTTGTAGTCGTAAACAGGGGTGGAGCCAGGATTTTTTCTTAGTGGGTAGATTTTTTTTTTTTTTTTAAAGGTGCAGTTGTAAATTTTACATATGGTCTAGTGAAGAGATATCCATGTAATAACTAATAAATATTAATCTATTATGAGTGTCATTTCAAAACAAGTATATAATAACATCGACATATTAGAAGGTACCGATTCCCACATCGGATTACATAAAAAAATGAAAAATGTTGAGTGCTATAAAAGTGGAAGTTAGAAATACAATTTACAAAGAAAAATTGAATTGTGTCCTACATTAGTTTGATAGAAAAAAGTAGCTGAGTGTGTTCTTTATAAAATAAAAATAGAATAGAATATATAAGAAATTTAAAGAGGATGAAATCCCACATTCGATTCAGAATATAACATTATTAGGTTTAGTATGTATAAAAGAGGAAAATGGCAATGCATTTTTGAAGATTATTGGAAGCCCTAGCTATTGATTTTTTTGCCCAAATGCAGTTAAAACCTTTTCCAGGATTGGGTAACCAGTGCGGTCAGCTCAGAAATTAAATGGACGACGGTAGGAGTCGGTGCAATCCATGGATAGCAATGGTCTTTAATGGGCTCCGCCCCTAGTAGTAAAGCAATTAATTTAACTATCCTTAAGTTTCATATACTTCTTTCCTTCAGGTCTGATTCTTTCGTAGTCCAAAGTATGACAACTTCCAACAAATTGATAAGTATCACCTATCAAATATAATACGTAAAAAATATTATAAATTTTCAATAAATGAGATTGTGGGCATGAAGTTGCTAGAAGACATTGATATATCATACAGGGGAAAAGCAATTCAAGATGATTGCTGATTCATGCATATACAATGATTCACAACTAAACAAATAAAGTTCTATAGAAAACGATCTGTTGTATATTTTTACTAAACTATAGAATAAATTTTTGTATTTGTAAATAGTAAATAATCAACTTTCTAATGAAATTGTATGAGATAAATACAACAATATAATAAACTATTATCTTTACGTAATAAATTGATCAACAAAATTGGATTGAATAAATGCTAAATTTGATAAAAATATATATGTATTAAAAGAAAAAGAATGATAAAATAGTCATATCTTTAAAAAAGAACATTTTAAAATAATATAATAACAAAATATCCATATCTTTGAAAAAGATATTTTAAAATAATATGATACATAAAAATTATTTAAATATTAAACAAAACTATCTACCAATGTAGCATGTATTTATGCATACCACATGGGACGTTTTGTAACAAAATCTTACAAAAACTTTAGAACACTACACTTCTTATATTAAGACAGTATAAGTGGACATCACTCAATTATAAAATTTAATATTATTAGTAATGAAATAAAAACAAAATCAATTTTTAAATTCGGAATATGGTTATTATATTCCATGCACTAAATTATTTTCTACACTATATTTTAAACGCGCTGCAATTAAATCATATTTTTTGTAAGCACGCCTTTGATTATAGAAAAATATGACCTCAGTATATATTTAATTACTAAGAATAACTACTATCTATTATTTATGCTACAATTAAATTTAGGCTAATTGGCACAATAAGATCCTAACATTTCATTTTATTATTCAATGCAATCTAACCCTAACTTTTGAAACTTATCAATTACAGTCTCAAGTTTCACATTTTTTACGCAATCTATAATTTTTTTATTTAAAAAGACAATAATGCCCTCAAATTGTAATTAAATAATACTAGTATACAATAAATACATAAAGATCACAAGTATTACATTTTAGTATTTCTTTTTGAAATACTATCAAATTCGATATAGTGACTTAATAATAATAATAATAATAATAATAATAATAATTCACCTTAAACTTGATGAGAATCGTCCTGATTGTAGTATTTTTGGGATATGCAAACCCGTAGAGCGGGATGAACCAAGGTGACCCACTACATTTCGCTAGTGACGATTTATTTAATTATAATAAAAATATAAAACAAATAAAAAATTAAAAAATGGAAAATAATATAATAAATGGATCGATAAACACATAAAAAATTGGTCCATATAGCCTCACATTAGGCGAATGGTATAATCGAGTAATTCGCGTGTTATCGCTAAATTCTCATGAGTTGTTTTTTAAATGCAATCAAATAATTAAATTTATTATTCTTGTAATGTTTAATAGCCTGTAATTAATTTTCTTTGTTTCAATCTATATAAAATTTACTAAATCTATTCAAATTTGGATACTATCGTTTAATCTATAAATAAATTAAATTAGGAAGAATATTGGGAAGTTTAGAAAATTACCGCAGAAGTGACTCGCAAATTGAAATTTACGGCTAAAATGGATACAATGGGAAAACCACGGCAGAAAGGTTCATATCCACGGCCCATTTGCTTCACCCAACACGAGCAACAGTGGCGAACCTTTGTAGTAATTTATTATTATTATTATTATTATTATTATTATTATTATTATTATTATTCACCCAACACAAGCAACGGTGGCGAACCTTTGTAGTAATTATTATTATTATTATTATTATTATTATTATTATTATTATTGACGACTTTTCATATATAAGTTTGTATTTAAATAATAACATAAATAAATGTAAATTTTTTATTTAATGTGGTTTTTCTATTTCATGACATTTTAATTAATTCGTTATTTATGTGTATAAAAATAAAAAGTTAAAAAGTTGCAATATAAATCGTCTTGAAAAAGACACGTGTGTAGGTTAAACTTCATATTTAAACTCACATGTAGGTCGTTTGAAAAAATCTCACAGAAAACGAAAAAAACGTCACATATAAAAACTTACATTTAAAAGTCACATATAGATCATATAAAAAAAAAAGTCACATACAATACCATTAATTAAAAAGTCACATTTGATATAAAAAAATCTTAGCAAAATAAGAATTTTAATCACATATAAATCTCACATTTTATGTTACAATTAAATTAAAAAGTCGAAAATAGAAAGTCACATTTAATTTAAAAAATCATACACAAAAAGTTAAATTTGTGTTAATATTTTATTAAAATGTCACATTCAGAATAAAAATCACATTTAAGTAAAAAAGTTACATATAAAATTTACATTTATGTTACTTTTCGATTCTATGTTCGACTTTTTCATATTTGATATTAAAAATTTACATTTAGTCAAAAAGTCACATTTTGTGTCACTATTGAATTTAAAAAGTCACATTTTACGTCTTTAATTAAAAATATATAAAAAAGTCATATTTTAATTAAAAAGTCAAATATAGTCACATAAAAAAAAGTCACATGTAAAAAAATTTATATAGAAAAAGTTACATTTAATTAAAAACTTATATATTTAAAAGACATTTAGGTATTGTTTGATTGCGAGCGTGGAAAATATATGGAAAGAAAATGAATTCTAGGCAATTTAATTCCTTAGAATTAATTTTCTTGGGAAATGTCAATAACACGTGTTTGATTAAGTTAATTTTCCACAGATAAATAGCAGTCATTTTTTATCTTTTGATGTTTAATAGTTATTATTTTCTATGGAAACAATCGTTTTTTCTTTTTTTTTTTTCCAAATTTTGTTATTTTCTTTTTGAATAATTATTTGATAATCATTATCTTTTTTCACATGAATTATCAAGTTTTCTATATAAATTGTACTTTTTTTTCAATGCCTTAGCCTTAAAATGACTGATCTACTCATATTTGTCATTCCATCTTATTGGACATCTTCTTAAGTGGTATTGATTGACTAAAATTGATCTAGTGCCATATATATATGATACCCTATAGCACTATACAGTCATATAACATGCATCCGGACATGCCACATGGTTGTGATTGACTGTATAGTGCTATAGTGTACCATCTATGTGACACTAGAGCGGGACTAAATAATTGGCTTCCCAAATGTATTAAAATTTGAACCTTATTGATATTATAAGAGTTTTTCATCAGCTTGTATGGTATATTATTGATATACATGAAAATGAAGAATATAAAATATAGTTATAGATTTGAATGACAATGTATAATTAGAAATTATAAAATGCCTTTGCGATATTATATTTGTTAACATTAGTAAGAAATAATATATAACATAAATCCCAAAAAAATAAAAATAAAAGGAGAAATTCGAGAAATTTTTTTCCTTGTTTTCAAGGAAAATATGGTCACGTGACCAAAAGTAAGAAAACGTTTTTCAGAGAAAAAACACCGATCAAACACTGTTAAAGTAAGAATTTAAGTGGAAAATTGACATCTTCTAGGGAAAATTATTGCAATCAAACACACCAGTAATTAAAAAGTAACATATAAAAAATCACATACAGAAAATGTTATATTTAATTAAAAAATTAAATAATGCTATATAACACCAGTGGTGCTTGGCCCCAGTCTATGTGGTAACCAATGTCGCATGAAATGATAAGTGAAATTAAATGAATGAATAAAGGACCTACTTAATTCAACTTATCATTTAATGACACTTTGATATGGTGTCAAGCACGAGTAATGCTAAATAGCATTACTCTAAAAAATTATACGTAAAAAATAGCATATAAAAAAGCTAAATTTAGTTTAAAAAGTCATGCACGTTTTGTGTCATTATTGAATTAAAAAGTCACATATAAAAAAAGTCACAATTCGTGTTAGTAATATTGAACTAAAAAGTCATATATGGAAAAAGACACATTTTATTTCACAATTGAATTAAAAACTCGCATATAGAAAAAGTCGTATTTTATATCACTATTTAATTAAAACGTCATATTTTATACAATTATTGAATTAGAAAATTAAAGATAGAAAAAAGTCACATTTTAATTAAAAAGTCAAATATAGTCCCATATAAAAAATTTTATAAGAAAAAGTTACATTTATTTAAAAATTTATAAATTTATAAATTTAATAGTTAATTGAAAAGTAACATGCGAAAAATCACATTTGGAAAATGTCATTCTATGTATGTGACTTTTTATATGCGTGACTTTTTAGTAATATACTAAAAATATGCTGCTAGAAGGCAAAATAAAATGAAGAAGATTACCCTAACAAGTTACAAGAAATGGTTGTTAACCGTATTTTTACGGCATGAATTTATTTACATGTATTTTTCAAACTTTTTGATAAAAGAAAGTAGTTGGCCTAATTTTGCCAAGAATATTTCGAGGAGCCCAAGAGAGTGAAAGTAGATCCCATTCAGCTGTGTAAATCAGTCCAACAATTAGGAGGCGGGCACAATTGTTTTAAAAACTACTTTTTAACATGTATGTCATGAATTCAATATTTTACAATTAGATTTGTAACAATATTTTTATGAAAAGTAACAATTGAGCAGGCCTTGCACAGGCTGAGTTGTTGGTTCACATCAGACAGCCCCCATTCATTAAACCAGCCCAATCAATTTTGACACGTCATAGTGACATTAGCGAATTGTGGGTGGGAAAATACAAAATTGAGCCTCTAATTGTAATTGAAAACTCTCCTTTTAACTAAGCGTGTAATTGAAAACTATATATATATATATGTCATTTAATAATGGTGATGATCACTACCATTGATAAATAGTCTCCATTCAACAATATGGAATAATTGCGGAATGCCGTTTCCATTTGGCATACCATTTTCCCAAGCCAGTATAGCTATTGTTTGAAATGTGGAGTTAAATCACGAAAAGAATAAAGAAAAAAAGATGTAATAGAAAGCAGAAATAAAATCAGTTCATTTCAAGTCTTCGTACAATAAAATCTAGATCTGCAAGGAGATGAACCAACACCTTCAACTCATATATAAATTGATGAATCTTGAAAGTTTTTATCATATCCCGCAAACCCAAATGAATTGATCAAACTGTAACAACCAATTTGTCATCCCTAAATCACGGCTGGTGTATTTTCACTAGTCACCAATAATAATAAACTACCAATATGTCAACC